>OZJO01004036.1:0-38357 GCA_900406225.1 Acrobeloides nanus | reverse complement strand
GACGTGAAAAACTTTTTGCTCAAAAGAACTTTACTATATCATGGGATCCCCTTAGTAATCGTCTTAGCCAGTACATTAACGAATTTGTACAAGAGAGAAATTCCAACCACAATCGTGTTCGTCGTTTTATGAAACAGGTCAAAGAAGAAGTAGCATGTTTAGGAGATTATATCAAAAAACATTTAGGTACTTTGTTAAACTAAAGGGGGAATTCTGACAAGGAGAAGATATATGACCTGACAGCAAAAATTCTTGATCAATGGGGGTCCAGGGACCTTATCTTCATCTTGGGGTTTTGAAAACCCGGGTTTTTGTCCTAAATCTGGGTTTTTTTTTATCATTCCCCTGGTCCGAGTCCCAGGGGGACTTTCGCGTCCCATGAGAGGTCATACCTCTGGTCAATATTTTTATGGTAATGGTACCATAATTTGAAATTGATAAATTAAGCGATTTCGAGTTATGATAGTACTATCATATTCTCCATGCGTCAGCATATCTGCCCCATACAGTCAAAACTTCCCCTCTACACCATAAAAATTTATAATCTAGGCCTGGATGAGTTATTATATTTCCTTTATCAGTGGGGCAAAAAGCATGATTTATTCACAAATGGATTTAATCGGGAACACTTATGCTTGATTTTAATTATGTTTGGAAGAGATCTTCTACCTTCTATGAATTTCGAGACTTTTGCACCTTGGATAGTAAATGTAAAAAATGGTTACCCCTCCCAAATCAAGTTTTTAGATATACGATCAAAATTTACAAGTAGAATCTATTGATGTACGACAGCAAGCTGGTGGCCTAGGTCGAAAATTTTTGAATTTCATCAAATTCTTATCTACCCGTCAATTTGAGAAGACCAAAATGTTGGATTTTTCAAAAGATGGTTTAAATTATTACAGCTTTTTGATGGATCGAGAATGGATTCCTTTGCATCAAGTAGATTTTTTTCATCTTTCTTTTAAAAGTAGGTTTTAAGGCAGCAAAGAAAACATTTCATCAAATTGCTTTCACCAATCGCTTGGAAACTTTACCATGTGTTGATGGCGTACATGATGAATATATCAATCTTACTCCCAAAATTGTTGAATGTGAACCGTTCGTAATTGAAATTCATAAAAAATATAAAATTATGTCTTCTGGGATAGCAGACAAATTAAGAGTAAGAAGTGGATGTAAATATGTTACAACACGAGAGATGCCACCATCTAGACAAGGTAATAAAAAAAAACAACTAAAAATGCCTATTTTTAAGCTGAAAATGGTCAAAAGTTATCAGTTTTGGAAAAAAGTGGAAATTTTTGAAAAAAATCACACCTTCTCCCTCACCACGCGCTGTCCCAAATCAACATATGAGTCAGATCATCCTAATGAAGCTCCTCCCACCCTTTCGGAGGAGAGAGAGGTCTTGTAAATGAAGGGGATGGCCATTTTTTGAGCTTGTTTGTAGCGGATATGGCACCCTTTTCATGAGTTTTTGCTACGTTACTTAATAATTTTTTGGTTTTAGATAACGACACTTTTCGAATGATTGTATCAGCATGTGGGACAATTGAATCCCTTCAAAAACTCCGAAAATTACTACTGGTACGCCTAAACCCGAATGTTTCAATTAACTGCAGAGAAAAAGCTCTGATGCTAGCTGCCCAAGTTTATGAACAGCTTTTTGATCAGGATAAAACAAGTCTTTCAAACAGTGATCTTTAAAGCGCATTCTTTCTCTAATTTGATCTTCATTCTTGCAATTTTTTGTGTCAAACTTGCCCATTTTTTATGATTTAATAATATGCTAATAAATTTTTGTACAAAATCCCTGAAAATTTCTAAGAGTGTATGCTGAATACGATCCAATTGATCTTTTTAAGCAAAACTCATGTTTTCGTGTCAATATACAGACTTTTTCAAAAAATTAGTGTTTTTCGATAATCGCGTTTGAAGTTGGCGATTTTTTGGAATTGGTTTTGAATTTCCCGCCAAAATTGAAAATCAGGGTTTGGCGGAAAATTCAAATTCAAAACCAATTCCAAAATCGCCATCCGGCAATTCGTTTCAATACACAGACTTTTGGTGAAAAATTTCATTTTTGCATCGATTTTTTAAACTTTTATAAAATGAACATTGTATCAATTTTTATAACTCGCTACGACGAATAAAATGACACCAAAATTATCTAATTTTAAAATGGTTTTGGGTTATTGAAACGAAAACATGAATCAGGGTTTTCGTTTAAAACATATTTTTCACTAATGACCTACCAAAAATTTAAATAATTTTTATGGTAAAATTAATCACAATGATATTTGATTAAAACATACATTCCCTTTTTACTTTGTGGATTATACTTTGAGGGCTTATCAATTACGTATTATGAAAAAATGATTCAGCCCGATTTTTATCATCTATATCATGCATTAAAGCACAAGCCTACTTTTGGAGAGTTGATCCCATGTGATAGAACACAAAATTTGGAGCATTTTTTGCTTTTACTGCATTAGTTGGAAATCGAACCGTAAAAAGTTATGAGCAAAACAAAATTGCGAAAAAAATTTTCAAACGAGTTTAAACATTGAAACGAAAATAAAAACCTGCACTCAGCAATATATATGGCACAAGAAATCCGTTTTTGACCTAATTTTTTCAGTAGTAGGTAAGAACGTATGCTGAATACGATCTAATCAGTCTTTTTAAGTGTAACTCATGTTTTCGTGTCAATAAACAGATTTTTGAAAAAATTCGGGTTTTTCAATATTGCAGATTAATTTTAAAATGTTAATATTTGGCTATGGAAGTCTTGTTTTACGAAATTTTTGACCTTCCTAGGGTTTTTCTAGACAGAGAATCGACTGTGCACATGTCCGTCGCATGAAAATGCTTTTCTGACCCTGATTCAGGAAATCAAAATTTTGAGACATTTTAGGGATATGCCTCTCCTAGGGGTAACTTTCAGAGTCAAAATCAAAATTTTTTTCAGACTCGTGTTCTCCATGTCCAAAAACCCCCTTGAATATAAAATTTCAGCTTGGAGAACTTTTTGAAAATTCGATTTTTTCGACCCCTTGAGGTAAAAAATCGAATTTTCAAAAAGTTCTTCAAATTGGCTGAAATTTTGTATTCAATGGGTTTTTCGATATGGAGAACACGAATCTGAAGGAATTTTTTGATTTTGACCACTGTAAGTTACCCTACGAGAGGCATATCCCTAAAATGTCTCAAGATTTTCATTCCCTGAATCAGGGAAGCATTTTCATGCTGCGAGAATGTGCGCAATCGATTCCCCGTTTAGAAAAACCCTATGAAAGTTGAAAATTTCGTCAAAAATCGACTTCTGTAACCAAATATCAACATTTAAAATAAGGCCACATCTTTAAGACCCGGATTTTTTTGAAAATTCTGTATATTAACACGAAAACATGCGTTACGATCAAAAATGGCTGATTGGATCGTATTCAGCATACACTCTTATCGTATGCTGAAAAAAATTTTTTGGCGAAAACGAATTTCTGGCGCCATTCAGTTTTAAAAAACGACAGGATGATTAAATAATCACGACCCTCCCCCCATAATCAACCATAATCATTTCAGCTACCCCTCCTCTGCCCCTAATCTGATTCGTAATATGTGAATGGCAACTTAGGTATAGTTTGCTTTTTTCAAACTATACTATACTATAGTATAGTGTAGTTTAAGCCTAACACAAATCTATATAGGTCAAACCCACTCGAGTGATATATTATCATCTGAAGTGATTCATACCTTATTATATTTATCCGTTAATCCGTTAAGCCTAACACTGATAAGAAGACAAACATCTAGAACTACCGCATATATAAATGAATAACAAGTTTTGTATAAGCTATGTGTACCCCCTGGAAAATGTTTACTTATACAAGTTTGACGGTTTTGGCTAATTTGGCAGTTCTTTGTTCGCCAAGGATTTTACCTAACAAATTGATTCAAGGTATGCATTTTAAAAAATCAATCTCTCTAAGAAGATACTAAATTGAAAAGCTAATGTTTCCAAAATGCATTTTGTAGTGGTAGTGTTATCACTTTTTGTACTGAACGGCGCGAGTTCGAATCCCAGTCGTTCTAAAAGTTTTTGCATTTTCCATGAAATTTTTTGCGCATGCATAATTTTGTCTCCTTATAAAGTTTATTTAACTTTTTAAATTTTTAAGTCGACCCTTATGAAAATTCAAATTCCATTGGCACTCCATGTTCAACAAACATTTCCAATGCTTATGTTAATATTTTCTTAATTATTGATGTTAGTACAAATATGGGTGCAGCAAATTTACGCCAGGTTTGTATTAAAGGGGGGGGGGTAAAATTACGATACGTCGGTAGCGAAAAAAAAGTTTTTTGAATTTTTGCAAAAAATGACCCTACTACACCTAATTTTATGCGAAAAATCGATTGCGCGCATTCCCGAAGTTTGAAAATGCTTCCCTGACCCTGAATCAGGGAAATAAGAGTGTGTATTGAAGCGAAAATATGAAAATTTTAAATTTCTCTTCTAAAAACAGACTTTTTAGACTAATTTCTAGACGAAAAATCGATTTCACGCATTCCCGAAGCTTGAAAATGCTTCATTGACTCTGATTCAGAGAAATAAAAAGCGAAAATATGAAAATTTTAGATTTCATATTTTCGCTTCAATACACATTCTTATTTCCCTGAATCAGGATCAGGGAATCATTTTCAAACTTCGGGAATGCGCACAATCGATTTTTCGCATAAAATTAGTAGTAGGGTCGTTTTTTGCAAAAATTCAAAAAAATTTTTTTTCGCTACCGGCGTACCGTAATTTTACCCCCTCTCCCCTTTAACAAGAAAAATTAAAAAATTTTTTTCACATCGATAAACAATAAAAAAAAAGATCACCAGATTCGGATTCAGCATAGTCAACAACCTTTAGACGACATATAAAAGTCAGTAATAAAATCTAAAATTGAAGAAGCCCTGATTTTCAGGCAAAATTTTGTGTATTGACACGAAAATTTAAAAATCGTCATTTTTTATTAAAAACCTATGGTGATGGGTGTCGTTTAGAGGTTTTCGACTATGCTGATCACGATGGTGAAGTTTTAAATTTGAAATTTCCCTGCAAAGTTTCATTTGTTTCTAAAAATGGAATTTCACACAGAAATCTCAAATTCAAAAATGGACTTCACTATCGTCTTCAGAATAGCCAAAAAGCTCTAAACGACACCCATGAACCTATCTTTTGGACTTAAAATGACGATCTTCAAATTTTCGTGTCAATACACAACATTTCTCTGAAATTCGGATCATCATTTGAATTTTACCATAGGGTTTATGTGTCGTTTAAAGGCTTTCAACTATGCTGAATCCGAATTTAAAATCAATTTTTATTTTTGAAAATTATATGAAAAAATCAATTTTTTTAGCTAGGTCTATCGCTTTCGTCCGAGCTCACACAAGTCTCTATAGGCGGATTATATTATCCACATACTTCAAGAGTATGTATCGTAACTTATGATGAAACAGTTAATGTTATAGCCAATTACACCGAGCTTAATAGTCATGCGGATGTTTCCAGTGCATTGTTGTCACTCAAAGTGTCTAATTCGAGTAGTGCGGCTGGTATCAAGGGGTGTGGTTTTTATATATAATTAAAGACTATATAGTACAAAAATTTAGAGCCTATCTAGCAGCTAGGGAATTCGATTGTTCGCTTTATATGACTGAAAATTTATATTGTGATAATGAATATGTAGACAGAACGAATGCTTATGTGTTTATAGGGGCTTCGATGAAGTAGGCATTGTTAGCTGAAGAGAGCTACCTGTCTTGTAGATCGCTATAAGAGATAAATTAGCTTGTCAGGATGAGTCATAAATTAGCTTATCGAAAGCAGCGCAAAAGGTGATAAGTTGATCGCCAATGGCGATCAACTTTCTGGGGCACACTCCCCTCAGCCTATAACTTTAAAACCCTTAAAAGGCCTTTAGCTCCCCTTAAACTTGATTTTCTCGGATTCTTGTAGAGCTCGACATTTGGAGTATTTTATAAAAAAATTATTGAAAAAACATTTAAAATGGCCAAGATATCCTTAAAAAACCGATGCTATATGACTTTTTTTACACCCTGTATGACCCTCCCCTACCCTATATACAAAATTTAGTGGTGTGAACACATCAGATTTAATACAGTCAACATCTAATTTGAACAAACAACAATCTTTGATTACTATAAATTGGAATAGCAAGGATGCGACTTTGAAACAAGTTTTTGATAAAATTGCATCAACTTCGTTCAATCTTTCGAACACAGATAAAAATGTCTACGAAGAATTTTTATGGACTTTGACCCAAAGTAAAAATTAACAACGGAATCGGACTCAGCATAGTCGAAACCCTTTAAACGATATATAGAACCCTATAATAAAGTTCAAATTTAGAGAAACTCTGATTCAAAGGCAAAAAATTTGTGTATTGACACGAAAATGTGAAAATCGTGAACTTTGATCAAAAACATATCATGGCGGGTGTCATTTAGAGGCTTTCGATTATGCTGGACACGATGACGAGGTCCATTTTTGAAGATGGATTTTCTATGAAAATTTTCATTTTTTATCCAAAAATAGAATCTTGCAGAGAAATTTCAAATTCAAAAATGAACTTCTCCATCGTGCTCAGTATAGTCGAAAACCTTTAAACGACACCCAGCGCTTTCTCCGAGCGCTCCGCGCAAGGGGCAAGTGCTCGAAGTAAGCGCTCGGTGCAAGCGCTCGGGGCAAGCACTCGGAGCGCTCGGAGAAAGTGCTCGGAGCGTTGCTTTTTGGGATTTTGATTCTTTGAGATTTTGATTATACACTCATAGATTTTGGATCAAAATTGATCATTTCAAATTTTCGGTCAATAGAAAAAAATTTGCCTTAAAATCGGGATTTAAAAAAAAAGATTTATTCATAAACAAAATGGAGGGGATCCTTTTTTTGATCCAGCTTGAGAGGGAGGGGGTATAGGATTTTGACTACTTTTGAGTGGAGGTTGGGTGAAATGCACTCAAACCTGCTGCTTCGCGGGCATATCCAATAACGGAACGAATCGACGGGACGACACAAACGGAACAATACAACAGGAAGATCGAACGGGACTACTTTTTTCTTCAGATCTCAGCTCCTGTAAAGGGTCATTCTAGTAAGTTACAATCACACGAAAAAATGATATATTCGGGAAGATCATGAAAAATAGAGCATTTTTTGTTTTTACGGCATGTTCTGAATCGTTGTAGTTTTCGAGATAATTGCGTTTGAAATTTTGAATTTGTTACAAGCTCTTCGCTGTAATACACAATTCAAAAAAGTTTGTGTATTACAACGAAGAGCTTGTAACAAATTCAAAATTTCAAACGCAATTATTTCGAAAACTNCGAAAACTACAACGATTCAAAACATGCCGTAAAAACAAAAAATGCTCCATTTTTCATGATCTTTCCGAATATATCATTTTTTCATATGATTGTAACTTACTGGAGTGGTCATTTAAGGAATGTTTAGATAGTGTAAAAGACTTTTTTTCTCAACTTTTTATCCTGAGTAAAAAGTCTTTGACACCATATCAAAATTTCTTTTAGGAGACGAGATCTGAAATCGTCCCGTTCTTGTCGTCCCGTTTTTTCTCCTGTTCTTGTCATCTCGTTTTTGTGTTGTTTGAACGATCGTTCCTTCCCTTTATTGTGTATGACCGGTTTGAGTGGGGGCCATCTAAATTTTGGCCTCTCGTGAGTGGGAGAGGCCCAGACTTGGACCCTCTTTTACCTTTACTCATAAATATGGGTATCATGTACAGGTTTTCGGCTATATTGATTCCGAAACTGAGGTCCATTTTTATAGCAAATTGCTATTGTCCATTTGGCGATCAACTATTTGACTATAATATTGGCAAAAATCGCTATGAACGATTTGCTGATTGCTATACTGTTTCAGAGTTTCTTAACTTTACTTATTCTGTGCTAGATTTGTGTCAACTATTTGACTCTGGCAACACAAATTCGGCTATAACCAGTTCCGTGAAACATGATTTTATACGAAGTATATAATAAATAAATATATAGTGGTATCAAAATTTTTAGACGAGATTATTAATGAAATCGGTAAATACAAATTTCCAAACCATTATTATATTGGGTTGCATAGAAATAATCAGAGCAAATGGATGTGGTTTGATTATGACGGCTCGGAATTTGCAGTAGGTTATTGCGGCCAGAACATGGCGAAATGGCTATGGAGGGGGAGGGGCGATCCCTTATTTCATATGTGTACCTAACCCATATATTTTTTAGCTCGGTAACTTCACGCCTTGGTACCCTGGGTATACCGAAAATAGCCCTGGAGACTGTGTCAAAGCACAACTCCAGCCATCTTCACAAAATTATCTTTGGATGCCAACCACATGTGTTGATGATGATGCCACTTTGATCTGCCAAAATTTGGGCTGTGATGCTGATCGAACTAAATGTAGTAATTGACAAGAAAGTTGACAAGAAGAAGAAATATCGTTTCAAAATTTGAAAAAAATTTATATGTTGTAACAACTTTCTTATTTCAAACAAGTTAATAAATAAATGAATTTCATTACAAGCCTGATTTTCAGGCAAAATGTGTATTGAAACGAAAATTTGAAAATCGTTAATTTCGATCAAAAACATATCATAATAGGTGTCGTTTAGAGGTTTTCGGCCATGTTGAACACGTTGGTGAAGTCCGTTTTCGAAGTTGAAATTTTCCTGAAAAATTCCATTTTTTACTAAAAATGAAATTTTTTATACATAAGTCAACTTCAAAAATAGACTTCGCAATCGTATTCAGCATAGTCGAAAAACTCTAAAAGACATCCAACATTATGGGTTTTTGATAAAAATTTACGATTTTCAAATTTTCGTGTCAAAGAATAAAAATTTGCCTGCAAATCAGGGTTTCGCCAAAATTGAGTTTTAATAAGGATGCGAGGTGTCGTTTAGAGGTTTTCTGAGCACGATGGCGATACTCATTTTTTCAGCCAAAGTGATCTTCCCAAAAAATGTAGCCCAGATTCCAAGGAAAATTGTGGTATATTGGGTTTGGTATGTTTATACCCAAGTTTTTGACTTAAAGGACCAGTCCAGTCAGTTACAATCATATGAAAAAATGATATATTCTGAAAGATCATGAAAAATGGAGCATTTTTTGTTTTTACGGCATGTTCTGAATCGTTGTAGTTTTCGAGATATTTGCATTTGAATTTGTTACAAGCTCTTCGTTGTAATACACAACCTTTTTTTAATTTTTTGCGGAAAAATCGATTTTTGCATCAATTTTTAAATTTTCATAAAATGAACATTGTAGCAATTTTTTATAGCTANTGATGGAAAAATCGATTTTTGCATCAATTTTTAAATTTTCATAAAATGAACATTGTAGCAATTTTTTATAGCTAAATGAGACAAACAAAATGACACCAAAATTATCCAATTTGAACATTGTTTTGGGTTATTGAAACGAAAACCCTGATTTCATGTTTTCGTTTCAATAACCTAAAACAAAGTTCAAATTGGATAATTTTGGTGCCATTTTGTTCGTTTCATTTAGCTATACAAAATTGACTGACAAATACAAGTGATTTCTACTCTCTTTGGAAACTATGTTTACCAGTAAAAACTTATTTTTCTCTTAGAGCATTTTTAAAACATTCACCAAGTCCAATAACTTGTATGAACTTTCTCTGAAAGGAACTTTGACTGTTACCAGATCTTTTCTGTTACCAGAACTTTACTGTTACCTGAACATTTGCTTCTGAACTTTTCGTCTGCTCGTAGGCTCGGGAATACGTAAAAATATATTTTGAAAAAAGAATCTCCAAGGAATATAAGGCATTAATGATAATAAAAGCCGTAAATTGAGTGATAAACCCCAAGAAACTTATTCAACAAGAAATTAGTCTGTAAAATTGCACACCAACTCTCTTTTCGAATTTTATCTTATTTGAACATTGATACTGAACTTTTTGTTTGCACCAGATCTTTTACATAGCCAACTACAGGGTGCGGCAAAAGTTCGGTTACATACAATTTTTTACATGCATATTGACGATTTTAATTGAATTTTCATTTCTAATTGATTTTTTTAGCATGAAGGAATTCAGAGGAGGCATTATTCGTTTATTTGAGTATTGTCAGTAGGACCCAGAAGCCAAAGCAAGTCATGGTGTGGGCTGGCGTGGGCATGGAGTCAAGTCTCCTTTGTTCTTTGTCCCCGCGGGCGTCAAGGTGAAAGGGGCGGAGTACCGTGAGTTTTTGCGGCAGAAGATCTTGCCGTGGGCAAAACGAGCTTATGGGTGGCAGAAGCATTGGGCGTATCAGGAGGATGGCGCACCTGGCCACAAAGCCGAAGAAACTCGCAACTTGGTCAAAGACATCTTCCCGGAGTGCATCGACGTTGACATCAGCCCGCAGCGAAACTACGGCGAGTGGCCACCGAATTCGCCGGATTTGAATGTTTTAGACTATTCACTGTGGAGTATTTTGGAAGCTGAAGAGTGTTCGAAGCCGCACCAGTCGATTGAAGCTTTGAAAAAGAGTTTGGTAAAGCGTGGAACAATATCCGCAAGAAGTCATTGATAGAGATGTGGATGACTTTCTCAAGCGATTAAGAAGTGCGTTGAAGTCGGAGGTGGCCATTTCGAGAATAAATAGTTAAATTATGTTATTGTTTTAATTAAATTTTACGTGTTATTTTATTACATACAAGAAATAAAAATTATGTAACCGAACTTTTGCCGCACCCTGTAAGAGAATAAAAATGAGTTCCTATGGGAATAAATATTACAAGCAGTTTTATTTTTGAATAAGGAGGAACTGCATTCAAGATCAATGTTTAATTGATGTCAAGGGATTTAAGTTTAACAATTGTCTTGTATATGTTACCGTCATATCTGAAAATCCGGCATATCTGAAAATTTCAGATACGCCTAGGCATATCTGAAAGTTTCAGATATGCCTAGGCATATCTGAAAGTGAAAGTCCGGCATATCTGAAAATTTTTTTTTCAGATATGCCTAGGCATATCTGAAAGGCGAATAAATTAGATATATTTTTGCTAGCCAAAAATCTATCAGATGTAATTGAAAAGCTTATTGCAAATAAATAGTAAGATTTAAAAAATTTCATATTTGGTGACGCCCAAGTTGATTTTGTTTTTTTACCTGTTTTTAAAGCAAAACTTAGTGGGTAAACATTTAAAATTAGCATTGTAATAAAGCGGAAATTTCTTATATTTAATAAATAAAATAAATGGTACGGTAACCAAATTCATAGAAATTCTTTTTATTGTGTTTCAGAATCTTATTGCGTTCAATCGACTCTGTATTTTTAGGGTGCGTTCAAGCATGCCAAAAAATGTTGTCGAAAAGTTGTTGAAAAGTTATCAAAAAGTTTTCGACAACTTTTTTGACATGCTTGAACGCACCCTTAATAGCCTTAAATTGCATCTCAATCTTCTGCTTTTGTGATTAAATATTTTTTGTCGTTTAAATTCGCTGCTGATAATCAGTTTTATTTTTCAGATAATTATCTATTTTTTGTCAATTTTAAAGTGAAATGATGGATATTAATGAAGACCTTTATTTAAACGAAGCATTGCAGCAACAAGCTTTTATGTTGCAATATTTGAAGTCTAACGAAGAACTGCTTAATGACGAATTTAATGAATTGTGTGAAATTTCAATCGACTCTGTGTTTTTAATACAGTCAACTCTCCATATAGTGACATCGATTTAACGATCCCCCTGGGGTCTACACTCACAAAATCTTCGGGAGTTAACCCCGTAAAAAATTTCGGGGTTAACCTCCGAAAAACAGGATTCTTAAAAAAATCGATTTAACGACCCCCCTGGGTGTGTCACTATATGGAGAGTTGACTATAGCCTTACTTATATGAAACGCGAATAAAATTGAATATTTTTTTGCTAGCCAAAAAACTGGAAAATTACTATATATTAGAATGTTTGGTCATTGTAATGTGAATTAAAATTAAACAAACTAATAAAAAAACAATTATATTCAATAAAATAAATAATTATAAACAAATTTAAAAAATAGATTATTTATTTTTGCATGGATTGGAGTTATGGCACCGTGAGTTACACTGTTTAAACAGCTTTCTACACTTGCATTTCACACTTGCTATTACACGAACAATGTACATGCCCTTGACCAGTGCTATTACTTTCATAAGTTGCTGCCGACCTTAATATTTTGATATGGTCAGGCACATCTTCTCGTACCCATAAAAACACCGGTTTATAAACAACACATTTCAAAAAATAAAGTAATAGATCATAAGTGGGAATATGGGAAACAATAATAATAAGTATGAACAAAAAACACATAAACAAAATTCGCATAATTGTTAACATTTTATTTTTCTTCAAATTTCAATATTAAGGCGTGTTGTTGCTCTTCCCAGAATTCGGTCGATAAGTTGGCGGTTGACCAGTGAGACAAGTCGCTGCCGATTTTCCATTGTTGTTGATCTGAGAAAAAAAGAATTAGAATAAATGGAGGGAAAATTATTTTTAAAGAAAAAAATTTGCTCAAAAATCGATTTTTGATCTCAAAAATTGATTTTTGAGCCACTTTTGAACCCAAATTTTTTTCATAATAAAAATGACCATAATCACCTGGACAAAGACAATTTGACTCAAAATCTTGCTCGCATTATTAATAAAGTATCTGTTCACAGTCATTTTCAGCACGTTCTTCGTTCGCACATTTCCCAACGCGTAGGTATAGCGGCAGCCTTCCGAAATTGGCTCGAGTTCTTTATCGTTCAAAGTAACTTTAGAGATGCCCAGATCGCCCCACATACGGACACGCGGTGACTAAAAATTGAAATTTTTACAAAAAAATGTGATAAAAATAGATTTTTGAGCACAAATTTGGATCACAAATCGATTTTTGAACTCAAATTTTGACAAAAGCTCAAATTTGAACCCAAAAAATTAATTTTTAAAATCACCTTATTCGTACTAAAATCAGCAATTCCCAATGTCAATAGAAAACATTGGGAACTGCGCTAATTTTAAATGGTTATCCACTAAGTTTTGCTTTAAAAACAGGTAAAAAAACAAAATCAACTTGGGCGTCACCAAATATGAAATTTTTTAAATCTTACTATTTATTTGCAATAAGCTTTTCAATTACATCTGATAGATTTTTGGCTAGCAAAAATATATCTAATTTATTCGCCTTTCAGATATGCCTAGGCATATCTGAAAAAAAATTTTCAGATATGCCGGACTTTCACTTTCAGATATGCCTAGGCATATCTGAAACTTTCAGATATGCCTAGGCGTATCTGAAATTTTCAGATATGCCGGATTTTCAGATATGCCTAGGCATATCTGAAATTTTCAGATATGCCGGATTTTCAGATATGACGGTAACATATATAAGCAAAATTATTTGATCATGGGATTCTATGCTACTTCAACAACTGCTACAGTTGGCCAACAGACACAATTGACCTTGACCTTCTCGACACTCGACAAACCCGACATTTGGCCAATCACAACAGTTCGCAAACCACGGTTTTCATAGAAATCAAAAAGCAGGTTTTCTGTCTTTACTTGGTCTTAGATATGGTAGAATTATGTTCTAATACTTCTATCCTAACTCTTCCTATAAGTGGTTATATTTGGTATGCATCTACAGCGGGATTAGTAGTTATAAGCTATGTGCTTCTACTAGCATTAATCTTATCTTCAAGAAAGCTAAGAGAAGAAAAAGAATATATTATGTTGATAGCAAATTTTATTCATGAAATATTTTATGGATTTGGATGGTTTTATGCAGGTGTTGCTCGAATAATGATTTATAATGATAACAAAAGTAAGAAAGTGACTATTCTTCATGCCATCTACTTCACAACCAAGCCAGAAAAAGAGCTGATTCCCCTTCGGATCCCTCTCTAGGAGCCAGGAATTTTGCGGGCTTACAAAAGTTTCCATCCTCCCCCAGCACACATATCGGGGGAAGAGGTACAGTAACCCCCTTTGTCGTATTGTAAAATTTTATAATAACCCCTTCATATTTGGGAGCGGCAAGCTGCCTAATACGAAAGAGTCCTTGTATTTTCGATGGCCACTTGTATTTGGCGGCAGTGAATCCACTCCGAAATAAGAAGGGGTTCTTAGAAACTTTGCCAATTTTTATGTAGGAAAGGGTCCTTCATATTTTCTAAACTTCGCATACTTTTTTGGACCCCTTCAAATTTGAGAAGAACAAAATGAAATTTAAGTTTGTGTACAAGCTCTTCGTTGTAATACATAAACTTTTTTGAATTTTTTGCGCGAAAAAATCGATTTTTGCATCAATTTTTTAAATGTTCATAAAGTGAACATATGGCAATTTTTTATAGCTAAATGAGACGAACAAAATGACACCAAAATTATCCAATTTGAACATTGTTTTGGGTTATTGAAACGACAATTCTGATTCATGTTTTCGTTTCAATAACCCAAAACAATGTTTAAATTGGATAATTTTTGTGTCATTTTGTTCGTCTCATTTAGCTATAAAAAATTGCCATATATTCATTTTATGAAAATTTAAAAAATTGATCGCGCCAAAAATTCCAAAAAGTTTATGTATTACAACGAAGAGCTTGTACACAAATTCAAAATTTCAACGCAATTATCTCAAAAACTATAACGATTCAGAACATGTCGTAAAAACAAAAAATGCTCAATTTTTCATGATCTTTCCGAATATATCTTTTTTTTCATATGGTTGTAAATTACTGGGCTGATCCTTTAAAGGATCAGTCCTTTCGAAAAAAAACTATGAAAAAATTATATATTCGGACAGTTCATGAAAAATGGAGCATTTTTTGTTTGTGAATAAACTCACTTATAAAAGTCTTATTTTCCATATTTGTACTCTTTTAGCCGTTCCATTGCTAACTCGAGGCATATGTTTCTTTTCTTTTCTAGTTCTCAATTGGCTAATAACTTATCCTGGAGGTGGACTAATGATGTTAGCTAGTGCTATAGATAGACTATTAGCTATTATGGTACCAATTAAATATTTGAAGTTTTCTACAAGCTATGCAATCATTCTTATGGGAGGAGGATATTTATTCACTCTGCCATTGTTTGCTGCTTGTGCTTTTATAATTTTTGACTCGCCTGTGTATAGGGATTCTCAAGTATGAAAAAAATATTACAATAAAGGGTGAGTGGGGAAGAAAGGAGCCCTCATTCGAAATTTAGAAAATTTTATACTATTTGGCATCTTTTTTTGGCCAGATGCTCCTGGGTGATCTTTTTTTCTTACAGAAATACTATATAGAATTTTTCATTTTCATTTTGCTTTGAATTCAGATCGCTGGAACTTGTGAATTGGTTGGTACAAATTATCCTTCAGTCAACGAAATTTCAAGAGGATCACGAGCATTTTTTACAATCATTGGAGTTTTTCTTTATATACCAATTACACTGAGAACGCATACAGTCAGAACAGAATTTTGCCTAAATTTTCATCGAAAATATTTTTTAAGGTCTATCAAGCCAAAGGACAATATGCTCAACTGAAGTCAGCACAACGTAAAAAATTAGTCCGTTACAATATAATTGTGAGCCTTATGGTGATCAATGAAATAATTTTAATTGTCATCCCTGATGCCCTACTTGTTATTTGGCCAGTACAAACCGCAAATATTCATTATCCTCTTGCTGTTATGACAATAATAAAGAGTAAGCTAAAAAGGAACAAGTCCAAGCTCATGGTCAAAATTTTTGACAAAACCTAGATAGTTTTGCATAGCTCAAGAGGTTGAGAGTGGGTCGTGCATAGCTCAAGGGATTGAGAGGAGGGGGTCATGCACGACCATGAACGACACATTTCGCGAAGCGCGACCTTTTTTTAGTCGTGCAGTCGGATCGGATTTTCGAAGACCCGCTTGTACACGTGTGAATGCAATCTTAATTTAGGCTTGGTTAATTTTATCATGATAATTTCAATGCAAAGAGAAATCCAAAATCGAATTGTTCAAATAATAAGAAAATTGTTTAATATGAAAAATACTAATGCAAATACTGTTTTTGTTACTGCTCATTCTACTATCTTAAATGCAAAGAGACAATAAATTTTAAATTATTATTATAAGCTTAAGATTGAGCGCCTTCGGGTCGCTCCCAAGTGTTCTGAGCGCTGCTTCCGAGCGTCGCTTCAGAGCACCGTTTCCGAGCGCTGCTTACGGGCGCGGCTGTCAAGCGGCACTCTGCCAGGTTCAAAAAAATGTCCCATTTTTCATGAACTTTCCGAGAATTTTTTCCTTTTTTCATAGTAAACCATGGTCTTTTTTGTTGCAGAAACCATTCACGCTAGTTGAGAAAAAAAATGAAGGATTTTTCAAAAACGTCCTGGAACGAAAGATTTTTCAAAAACGCTCCGGTGTAATTAAAAAGGCGTTGCGCATATTATATGTATTTCGAAAATTCCAAACGAGCATTCCGTTAGATTTTGTATGTTCATTTCATGCCATCCGCGGTAAAGGGCAAATTTATTATTTACATACAACAATATAAAAAATTATTTTTTCCCTTTTCCTTCGTATGTATCAAAAGCGTACATGACACCAGTGCTTGAGTCTATCGCAACTAGTCCATCAGCTAATAGCTAAAAATTGTTTATTCAAATTTTAGTTAAAAAATCATAAAAAACTCACAGAATATTGAATAAAGCCCATGCCATCTAATATCGCTTTCGCTTGATATAAACGCTGGCCTCGAGCACCATCTGGATTTACCTTATACGTATTAATTGTGGTCATATTCAAAAAACAATTATTTCCTGTTATATGAACACTTTCTTTTTGTCCACTCTTTTTGAAATGAAATCTAAAATTTGTAGTTAAAAGAAATTAGTTTCACAAGCTACAATTCAGAAGCAGTGCCATTCGGGGTTTTGATTTGAACAAAATAATCATTGCCCGTATTTGAAACAATAATCAAATTGAAATCACAGGCTTTTGTGATGATGAACAAGAGTGCTGTTAATATGCCCAATTTAAATGCCAAAGAAATCATATTTATCTAAAAAAGAAGCCAGACGAAATATACAAAAAGGCTTGAAATGCAATGGATGAAAGATGAAACTTCACTTCTATGTTAAGTGATCTTCTTTTATCAGACTCTTCAAAATTTAATAGGTCAATTGAAATCTCTCATTAAATTGATAGGTTGCGATAAATTGGATTAACACGTAAAAACCTGAAAGGAATGTGTTTTTATATGAATCTTCATATCAACATTCTAAGTGCAAATAAAGTGCAAATAAAAAAATAAGATGTAAATGGCAGGCTTGTAGCGACGAACGTCAATGTGGTCAATTGATCCAGAAGATAGATGGGAATCGCATAGTGTGGGAATCCAGTAAATTAACAAGGTATTGGTAGACCAAGATATCACTAGCGATAGGAATCAACAAATTCCTTCAGATTCGAGTTCCCCATGTCGAAAAACCCCTTGTAGAAAAAATCAGCCGATTTGGAGAACTTTTTGAAATTTCGATTTGTTCAAAAATCCGAAAATTATGGTACAACCCAATATTTTTTAATTTAAAAGTACTTTATTAAGATCAAAAATAAATTTTTCTATTACACACTTGCAATATAATATATTGCACTTTAATTAGTTTAAGCATATGATAGATAAAAATAAATCCATCAAGACACAATTAAATATAAAATCAAGCTGAATAATTTAAAAAATCTCGTGATTGAACAATGATATCCTAAACAATAGGAAGATCAGCGGCAGTTTTTAAAATAAAAATGGCATGAGCAGAACAAAAATATCATTCTTTATTCTTGGGTCAACGTTTGTTTAACTATGAATACCGTATTCGTACTAAGCTTTCTATATTTTATTGTAAAGGTTTCGGGTGAGTAGATAGTAATATTGTGAGTTCCTCGGGGCAGTCCATGTTTTAAGGCTGTAAAAAGACGGTGCCTTCAACTCATAGGCCAAGGGTCAAATCATAGTAGAAAGAAAGCCTCAATTCATCGAATTCAGCTTATTCACCAGGGCTAGGACGGGTAAAAGGCCTAAAATATTGTCCTCAGCTTATGGACCAAGGATGGAAGCTCAATTCATGGTAAAAGGGCTCAATTCATCTGCTTCAGCTAATCGATCAGGGATAGGAGGCATAGCATACGCGGGAAGGGGGGGGGGGAGCCTCCCCCCCCCAACCCACTCACTNGGGGGGGGGGGGGGGGGGGGGGGGGGGGGGGGGGGGGGGGGGGGGGGGGGGGGGGGGGGGGGGGGGGGGGGGTACACCCTATTGCCCATCCAGAGCATTGAGCTCTTTTTGGTGCCACAAAATATAAGATATGAACTTACAATAGTAATAGGGTGATGTACAGATTGGTTTTACGTTTTACTTGTATATTCTTTAGCCTACACATGTAATTCATGCCCGAAAACTTTGGCCGTACATTCTGGCTCTAAAAATATATCCCAATATCCAGGTGTCAATCAATGGAATTGTTCTGATGTGGTTCTTCGGTGTGCTAATTCAATTGGAGGTTCTGTTACACTCAAAGTATGATAATAAGCTTTGTCACTAGTGTACAGGGGACTTGTGGGATTCTTTAGGCTTCATGCTTACACAAAATCTGAGTATACAGTAGCGGAAAAAAGTCTTTTCCTCTAATGAAACAAAAACAAAAGTTGGCACAGACTTATTGCCGCTTGAAACAGACGTGCACTATATACCAGCCTAAAGATTAAAAACCGTTCAATTTAGTTCTATGAGAATGGCACTCAAGTGACATCGGTTCACGGAAATGGGACAGTTTTGAAACAGTAAATTGTAGTACTGAAAACTACCAATGGGTTTATATCAACGGTAAGGGCATCAAAGTTAACGCCGTGTCATGCAGTAGCCCATAAAATATTATCGTCACAACTTTTTCAGTGATTGGAAATCCTTTTTTTGCTTATTTAAATTTTCTCCGCTTTCTAATCAAAAATGTTTTTAACAGAAATATTTAAATAAATTTATTATAAGTTAAGATCCTGTAACGCTAAATTTCGCATTCTTAATATCAACATTTATAGTTAAACCTTCTTTCCCGTTTAGACGATATGGGAATATTTGAGACTCATCGTAAATAGTATGATAATCTTTTAAAGTTTCTTCAAGCATACATAGTCGTCAAAAAGTATATCATAGCATAGTCGTCAAAAAGTATATCATCATCAAGCAAGAAATCTAAAAATTAAATTAGTTTCATAACGTTTTTAGGCAGAAAAGCAGAAAGCTAGGCAGGCAAGTAGGCAGACAAGCAAGTAGGTAGGTAGGTAGGCAGGCAAACAGGCAAGCATGCATGCAGGCCTAAACCAAAACCTAAGGCTAAGCTTAAGCCTGTTAATGCCGAGCGCGTTAGCCACTCGGCCATGGAGAAAACTCCCTAACCGCATGATAGGTATTTGTATTGAAGCGCTCGGCAAGCTGAATCGATTGGCGACATTTTTTTAAATTTGGACTCTTGCCAGCACCTTATCGGCATTTTGGTGCGCCGTAAGCCTAGCCCGACAGGCAAGTCTGTAAGTTAAGAAATCCTACCTTTAAATTCCAACGTATAAAACATATTCTTCGGATTAACATGGTCCATAAACATTCGAATAATTTTTAAGCCAATTTCTGGCTTGAAAGAGTACCTACTCACTAAAATATCCACATTTTGCCCAGTCATGCCACTATTTCCAATAAATTTTAAAATGCTCTCTTCAAATTCATTGTAATCAAGTATAGGATCGGTTGCATGACGATAAATATCAAAGTTGAGAATTTCGTAAGTTTTCTTAAAGTTCGATGACAATAAAAATCTAAAGTCGAAGTGCCACAAATGTTGAATTTTATAACAACTTCTCTTGGAATGATAAAATTTTTTAAAACTGTATGCATTAAGCTTACGCTCTAAAAAAGGAAAGGGTTTGATCATAAAGGTTTATGAGGAAGGATGGGGAGGGGGGGGGGGATCATCTTCATCCGATCCGGGGTTACTTAGGGTTATAACCCTTTGCTCTCACTTCTTACTGGATTATCCAAGTGGGGAGGGGGGGGGGATTTGTAAATTTAAAAAAATCCATTTTTCAAAATCAACTGCATTACCGCCTTCTTTTTCATGAGCTCTGTCTAAACCACTAAAGCCCATTTCAATCCATAATCCGAACGGATTTCTTAAAAGTTAGTAAGGAGCGATCCCATCCGATCTGGCAAGTTAAGCAACTATACCCGCCGTTCGATCCCGCTCGGAGCCAATTCTTTTTGCTTCGTCCAAAAACGGATAAAAATTTTGCCTAGGGGTAATTTTATCCGAGGAATCGATTGCACGCATTCCCGAAGCGTAAAAACGCTTTTTTAACCCTGGTTCAGGGAAGAGGAGGGTGTATTGAAGCGAAAATGAACTAAAATTAGAAATTTTCACGGAAACCAGCTGTCTTGGGGTTTTCTTATGCGCGGAATCGATTGATCGCATTTCCAAGGCATTGAAAAACTTACCCGATCCTGATTCTTGAAGCGAAAATGAACTAAAATTAGAATTCCTCGCATAAAATTACCCCTAGGCAAAATTTTTATCCGCTTTTGGACAAAGCAAAAAGAATTGGCAGAGCGGGATCGAACTGTGGGCCCAAGTTGCTTAACTTGTCAGATCGGACGGGATCGCTTCTTACTAACTTTTAAGAAATCCGTTGGGATTATGGGTTAAAATGGGCTTTAGTGGTTTAGACAAAGCTCATAAAAAGTGGGATAGTGTACTAAGCAAATATTTCACTTTTTCGTACAGTGTTGTCACCTGTACACATGAGTACACATGTGTACACAAACACATGTGTACACGGGACAACACTGTTTCCGTATCACATTTAAAGATTTATTTTGAAAAATTTTACCCTCCATCTTTCCTAATCCGACCAATGATCTTCTATTTCACCCCAGTAAAAATTGAATATAGTCATTTTAAATTCAAGTTTTATTCGTTTAGATTTAATAATTTCCATAAATTCTTCCACTTCTTTTTTATGCCTCATATAAAATTCAATTTCTTCAAAAATACTAATCTCAAAAAACTTTGATGGCAACGATTCCAGGCATAGAGTCTCCGAGTTTTGATTCAATATGTTCCAACGAAATCTTCCAAAAGCTGGTGAATAAACTACTTTTTTGAATCTTTGCACGGGTAAAAATTGATAGTTTGCTAGAATGTTAAAATTCCATTGTTTGGACACCAAAAGGCCTTTTTCGATATCTTTTCGCTCGAGGAAAAGAAACATATCAAATAAAATATCGTCATGGATTTGGATATTTGTTGAATTGACTCGATGTTTAGAGCTCTTGGGATCCGTTTCCTGATTGCTATATGGAATTAAATCAATTTCCATTCTAAACAAAATCTAAACATTTTTTATACAGGATGCCCCAAAATAGCACTTTTCTGATTTTTATGCGATTTTTCAAATTTTTTAATTTTCACCAAAATAACCTTATAGGGATTTTTCTATGCGAGAAATCGATTGCGCGCATTGACGAAGCCTCAAAATGCTTTCTTAGCCATTTATTAACCTATTTTTGCTTCAAACACACATCCCTTCCCTGAAGCAAGGTTGGAGAAGCGTTTTCAAGGTCCGACAATGCGCGCAAACGATTTCTTGCATAGACAAATCCCCAATAGGGTTATTCTGATGAATATTACAAAAATGAAAAAATCGCTCAAAAGTGCTTTTTTGGGACACCTTGTAAAAAAATTTTTATTATGAAATAAGGTATAGTCCGTCTCACCCAAGTAAACTAAAAAGTTTTGTCAAACAGTTTGTGTGTTGCAACGTTCTAACCGTCCGATCTGGCAAGTTAAGCAACGTTGGACGCACGGGTTCGATTCCGCTTGGAGTTGAAATTCGAAAAAACGCAAATTTCAAATTTTTTTTTGACACTACGTTGCTTAACTTGCCAAATCGGACGGTTAGCTCGTTGCAAAACACGAAATGTTTGATCACACACGTGTACAAACCTCCCCCAAACCCCACCCAAATTGGGTGGGGTTTGATCAAACTTTTTAATTTACATGAATGAAACGGACTATTCAAGTCATTTAATAAATTAACTTGAAATTTTATCGATTGCCGGCAAAATACTCATCGTTGCCTTTTATCAATAGTCTTCGCTCATTTCATGGGTTCCACAAAGACATTTCATAATATGGGTGTTGATCATTATTCCTATGACTCACCAAAATGTCAAAAACAAAATATAAATATTGGGTTGTATCATAAGGTTTGAAAAAAATGAAGAAAATGGAAGTCGGTAAATGGCTTTACTATGCGGATATGGGTGCTTGAAAAAACTATTTCAACAAATTTTAATGGTTTCAAACAGCCGAGTTATTTTTATTTTACGTATAAGACTTGAAATTTAAATTTCATATTTTAGTAAAAATCTTTTTTAGGCTCTAGGAACTTCCACAACGGTCGATTTTCCCGTGAAAATCGTTGTGGAAGTTCCGTTGTGGAAGCTCCGCATATCGTTTTGAACCGAGTTGTGAAAGTTCTGTTGTGGAAGTTCTTAGAGCCTTTTTAGGAAGAAAATTAAAAAATCTTCTGTATGACAAGAACTTTTTTTATTGTAATAGAGCAAATTTTTTAACTAAGAAAATATTTTTTAATTAAAATTTATTAAAGAAATAAATATGAAAAAATAAATAAAATGTTACAAATTCCTATGGCTATTTTCCTTTAAAAACAGGTGTCCGTTTTTCTGAAAATGCTTTCAGAGCTTCAACTCGATCTTCGGTTGGAATGACCTAAATTTGCCATTTTTTATTGACAACGAAAAAATAGGGCTAGACAAATTTTGCCTACTCTAATTCAAATTTTGCCACAATAGCAGTTATAGTAATGGGAATTTTGTTTTCCCATTAACACGATATATACTCTATATATATACTCCGTTTTCCACCGAACGAAAAAAAATTTTCGTGAATTTCGTTGGTCGATGATTGCCAGACTGTCCGATCTGGCAAGTTAAGCAACGTTGGTTTGATCCCGCTCAGAATACATTCTTTTTGCAGTGTCTAAAACGGATAAAAAATTTTGCTTAGGGGTATTTTTATGCGAGGAACACGTATTCGTCGTATTTTCATGAAAATTTTTAGTTTAAAATCACATAAAATTGGTCAAAATCGAATCAAGCGGGTCTAACGTTTCTTAACTTGCCAGATCGGGTAATCTGGCAATCATCGACCAACGAAATTCACACTAACTTTTTTTGATCGGTGGGAAACGGAGCATATTAACACCATTGCTAGATTTTTTTGTGTAAAATTTTACTTGAGCATAACACTGTTGCTCAACTGTTAAGCCACTGTTGATATCCATTTGAGCACCTTGATCGATAGCTATTTTTGCCATGCGGACTGCGATTGGACCCTGAATTGGCAACTTTTTAGTAACTTTATGAATTTCTTACCGTTTTCAAAATCTCTTTGGCGATTTCCATTCCTTTCGAAAAAGCATCTTTTTCTAAGGCATGTGAAACGAGACCAATTTCGGCAGCGTCTTTACCCGTTATCATACGACCTGTAAAAATGAGTTCCTTAGCTAAGGAGAGGCCAACTGCGCGAGATAACCATTGTGTACCACCTAAAATTTTTCACTTTTTTGTTTAAAAAATTATAATTTACCAGCACCAGGGATGATTCCAAGCTTGGCTTCTACAAGTCCAAGTTTTGCTTCATTGGCTGAAAATGATGAAATTTTAAAAAGTTCAAAAAATTGAAACGGTAGAATCGACCCCAAGGACGTAGCTAAAGGGGGACACTGGGGACCGGTGCCTCCCCCCTCCCATTCAGGTCGAAGACCCGAAAAAATCCTAATCATAAGGGTAATACAGTCAAACTTCCGTTTAGACACACTCCCCCCAAATTTCGTTTAGTCACCCCTTCCCTCGGAGGGGTGTGACTAAACGGAGGTTTGACTGTACCTTATGTTTTTTGAGGAAAAATCAGCCCTTTTTGGGAAAGTGCCCCCAAGCTATGTCTTTATCGACCCTCATCGATTTGAGTGTATATAGATGTTTGCCATTTACCATGGATATTTTTTTTCTCTTGGCGGGAAATGCTCTATGGGATTAATTTTTTCGAAATTTCTCACTTGCAACTCTTATATCACATGCCAGAGCCAGCTCTAGTCCTCCTCCTAATGCATATCCTTCAATTGCAGCAATTGTTGGGAATGGTAATTTTGCAACTTCATGAGTAACGTATTTAGGATGAGTGTCGGAATTTAAAAAATCATCAACTGAGAAATTTAACCTTTCTTTGAGATCAGCACCTGAAAAATTAAAAACTTGTTATAATGGAATATTCGAAATATTAGGACGAAAATAAGGAACCAATTGGGAGAATTATCATTTTTTGATTTTGAAGGGTCGAGAGCAGTCGCATCATTCACCTCTCCTTTAGTTGGATGAGGGCAATCGCGGCATACACAATAACGGGATGGAGGGATGAAAATGAGAGAACACATTTTTGCCTCACCTTGTGAAAAGTGTAACCTTGAAAAGTGTTATCCTGTTAAAAGTCTTATTCCTTAAAGAAGCTGAGATCTGAAGAAAAAAAATCGTCCCGTTCTTGTCTTCCCTTTCTTGTGTAAATGAGACCCCCCTTTAAGTTGGTCGAGGGCAACCGTACTTCCATGCTAGTCTCTACTGCTTGTTTATAATATCTTACCGCTACAAAAGACTCCAGGAACATCACTTTTTAGAATTAAAACTCGAACTTCTTTATCAAATTTTAAGTCATACAAGATTTTTCTGAACTGAAAAATAATATTTTTTAAAATTTTTTAATAGGAAAAAATTACAGTTTTAACCATTATCGCTGAAAATGCATTCTTCTTTTCGGGTAAATCCATTCGAAGTAAAGCAATACCTTTAAAAATTAGAATTCGTAAAGTTAAAAAAAAAGAATGAAAACCTTTGTTTTCATTTTCAAGTTTTTCCAATTTTACTGGAAGTTTTGAACTGGCACTGCATAATCGTATTGGAATTTCAGAAGGTCTAATATAGCTAAATAAAAGTGGATTTACAAGCTTTAACATTTTATTATAATTTTATAAATTATATTATTTGAATAAAAAATATTGTTGTTATCAAATATGAATATTCGTTTTAATAAATGAAAATTTTAAACTGTTTTCTTATGTTTCTTGAAGTCTTTGAATAGTATGTTCTTTTTGGCATATTTTTGTACTACAGATGTTTCAAAAAGTGAAATTTTCGTGATTTTTTCATGAATTTTGAGCCCGAAATTTTTTTTTCTAAAAATGACATCTAAGAGGTAATTTGATGCAGGGAATCGATTGTGCGCATTCCCGAAGCGTGAAAACGCTTCCTTGACCCTGATTCAGAGTATTTTATTGATGCGAAAATGAAATAATCGGATTTTGTCCGAATATCCGACTACCTAAGGTTTTTCTATGAGAAAAATCAACTGCGTGTGTTTTCGAAACGAGAAAACGCTTTCTTGCCCCTGATTCATGGAAGGAGTGGGTGTATTCAATTGAAAAAGGATCAGCGAAGCTGTATGTTTTTTAAATTTATCAAAAATCATAATTTACTACTTTTTATGACCAGGGAAGTGTTTCCACGTTTAGGAAACATGTGCCATCGATTTCTCGCATAGAAAAACCCCTATAGATTTATTTGGTGAAAATTAAAAAACTTGATAATCGCAAAAATCTCATTTTTTATATTGCGTCATTATGTATTGTACTTTTTGCAAATATTATTTATTCTATAAATCACTAAAAAATCCGAATTAAAACTCTCAATAAAAGTTATACTCGTTTTTATAAAAAGGTCAGACATCAAATGTGCACGAAAAAATAGAAGCCTTTTGTGTATGCCCACAAAATCATGCGTGCATAAAATCAGTAATTGTAAAATCGTAGTGTGGTTTGTAGTATAACTATAAACGTTTTTGGCCAAATAGAGAATGGAGAAACTATTTTGATGTTAAGACAATGACTGCTTTGAGTAAATTTTTCCGCCAAACTTTGGGACTTGAATTATTGACGGCTAATTGTCATGAGTATTGCCATGTTTGGAATCCGAATTGTCGTGCCGCAGTTTTCGATGCATGCAAAGATGGTTTCCCGTTTTGTCTAAAAACGTATGCCGCATATTATTTGGTAATTATTTAAACTAGGCACAGTCGGCTTCCGGCAGGTTTTATAATATTGTAGTTGATTTTTGAAAATGGGTACTTGGAAAATTTTTTCGGTGCGGGTACTATAGTCCATTATTGTAAAATATAACTTTTGGGCGAAAAATGGCTTTTTGCCAGAAAAATCGCATTTTGGGTTTAAAAAATAGTATTTTTGGCAAAAAATATTTTTTACGATACGTGCTCGGAAAAAGTACCTTGGTGTCCCAAGGGGTTAAATTTTCAATTTTCTAGGAATGAGGGTGTCTCCCTTGACTAGTCCACTAGATCACCTGTTTGGTCGTTTATTAACTAAAGCCTATATTTTACATTATAAAAGAGTAGAATAGTATTATAAGCTTCTCCATTTAGATAACTTCACTATTTCGAAAGAAAGATCCTAAAAAAATTGATTACAAGCAACTTGTAAAGGATGTCTTAAGATCATCTGTATTTCTCACAATGAATATGTTCTGGTTCTTGTTTCTAATGTGCCGAATGAGGTATATCGCCATATATTCTTTTATTTTTATTAGAAGGACCGGTTCACTCGGGAAAAAGTTATCATATTTTGTATATTTCGGAAAGTTTATGAAAAATGGAGAATTTTTTGTTTTTACAATAAATTCTGATTTGCTAACGTCTTCGATATAAATGCGAGTGAAGTTTTGTCTGTGTATTACAACAAAAACATGCACATCTATTTAAATAGCGCAAAAAATCATATCTCCGCGATTTTAAAAGCTTTTTCAATAATTCTTTCTGTAAAAAATGCCCCAGGATCCCAACTTTTAGGATTGCTGTCGCTCGAAGAAATCCGTCCTATACTCGATTTTTGGTAAAATTTTGAAAATAAGGAAAATTTCAAAAAATCGTAATTTTTTTGTATTTTTGGGCTAAAAAATCGAAAATAAAATATTTGTTAATAATTTTTTTCCTAAAAAAATTCGGGGACGGTGGCTATCGAATGAGCTATTGGGCGACTGAAATGGACTTAAACTCGATTTTTGGCGAGCTTTTTAAATACGTGAGTAAATTATTGATCACCCTGTACATGTTTTCGTTGTAATACGCAGACGAAACTTTTCATTTAATTATCTCAAAGCCGTAAGCGATTCAGATTTTATTGTAAAAGCAAAAAATGCTCCATTTTCATGAACTTTTTGAATATCAACAAAGAGTGGCAACCTTTTTCCCATGATTCTTTAAGGCAATCGCTTGGCTTTGGAACCTGGCCTACTATCTCATATATAAATGGGTTCTTATCATCTTTCATGGCCATAATTATCGAAAAGAAACAAAGACGACCTTATTTAGCTTTGTATCTTACAAATTTGGTAAGCATCTATGTCAAATCCATTTTACCCAATCCTAGGCTTCGGAAACAGCATATAGACAACTCGTAAGCCGTGGCTATCTCAAATTTATTCCCATTGGCCAAACTCTACTATTCGCCATGGGTCTTTTTGGATTTTTATATCATTATAAACAAGATGTACTTAGCAATAAAATTCGTTCTGTTCTAAAATTGACACATCGACTTGAAGAAAATTCTGACATTCTACCACTAGAACGAATGCCAAAATTTTTACGAATATTTTATCAAGGCATTAGAGAACATGAAAGTGGGAAACATGAGTTTTGTCAGCATAAATATTCTTGTTTGAGTAATGTGGCGGAGGTAAACTTGAATAAATTATTATGGGGTGGCCTCAAAAACTGGATTTTTGCGATTTTTGCAAAAATGATGGTAATTTTGGAAATTTTTTTGTTGAAAAAATGGTAATTTTGAGATTTTTTTCAAATTTTTTTCAGGTTTTTCCAAATTTTCACAAAAATAACTCTCTATGAGGTTTTCTATGCAAGTTATCGATACTCGAGCATCGACGAATCTTGAAAACGCTTCTCTAATCCTGAATTAATTATTTCACTTCAATATGCACACCTCTTCCTTGAATCAAGGTCAGATAAGCGTTTTAAAGGTTCGGCAATAGCGCAATTTATTTTTCGCTTAGAGAAAGCCCATTTAAGGTATTTTGGTGAGAATTTATAAAACTTGAAAATTTATGAAAGGATCGCTCAAAAAATCCGGTTTGTGGGCCACCTTGTATAAGGAACAGGCGTAGCCAAGGGGCGGAGGGAACAGTCGACGTTCATGGAAAAATTTGGAATTTTTCCCAAGGGCCCCCATCGAATTACAGTACCGTCCCCGTACCTGGAAATTTTTTTGAAAAAATGTTAATTTTTTCAAAAACAACTACATTCCCCCCCCCCCCTCGTACTTGGGGGCCTGGCTACGCCGCTGATAAGACGTTGTGATCTTTTAGAGTACATCAAGAAACTTTGTCAGTGGATTGATAATAAGCGGCTGCTTGGCAACTATCCGATCAATTAGGCAGCCTACAAGTTTATTGAACAATTTATTGGATTGGTCAAATTTGAAAATGCCTGCATTTTTTGCTACAATGCCTTTATTATATCATGTAATATTTTGTTTGAAATGCAGAAAAGTGTAAAAACAACACGCAGGCATATATCATAACGGCGGACAAAAGTTGTAAAAAAATGGTGTCTAGTGCAAGCCTTCATGACCAAATGGTTAGGATTTGCAGTTTCTAACGGGGAGGGTTCGATCCCGGAAGCAAACATGCTTTTTTTGAAAAAATGTGGCATGTTTGCTTCTAGAATCGAATCCTCCCCGTTAGAAACTGCAAATCTAGAACCTAATCATTTGGCCATGAAGGTTTGCACTAGAGGCCACTTTTTTACAACTTTTGCCTGCTGTGATCAAGGGCGGATTTACGGATGTCTGGGTTCGTGCGCCCCAACTTTACAAAAAAGTTTTCAAATTTTGGCACAACTGTTGCAAGCCTTGATTCTGCTGAATAATTTATTCAATAGTTTGTTTTAGTCCTCTAAATGTATAATGCATCGGGTATTGAACAAAGAATCGAATTTAATCTCAGCTACTAGCGGGTTTATCAGTGGAGCGTCGATGATGTTCTATCCAAGCACTTCAATTGCATTGTATGTTTTCTGGAAATGTGTTGAAGTATGTTTTCATAGGTGACGAAAATTTAAAAAAATCGGAAAATGAAGAACGTAGTCGGTAGTGCGGCGTAAAATCCAACTTGAACGGAGAGGTTTGATCCCTCTCGGAGCAAAATTTTAATTTTTAAAAATTAAAAAAGCTGCCAAAGCAAACCTTTAAATTTCCCATTTTTCGCCAAAACTTCTGGTGAATCTAAGAAAATGGTATAACTTTAGATATATTACTTAAAATTAGTGGAAAAGGGAGTCCTCCCATCAATAAAACACGGAGATATTCTTCTCTATACACTTTCTACTGGATATGTATTGGGCAATGCCTTTATGGAGCCCCAAACCCTAAGAGAAGATTACTACCAATTTTTATGTGGCTTAACAGGAAACAGGTGTGCATATAAGACTATTCAACTATGTACATACAATTTTTAGAGCAAATATATTGAATAGAAGACTATTTGAAAAATTTGGATTCGATTCAAACTTACTCTTTGAAAATTTCATTCCCAAGCTGGATACTAAGTTTGTCACAATCAATCCAACACTATACTTGCCAATACAACCACCAAAATGATGAAACCTCGTAGATAATATAGTTTATAGCTAATTCTTATATAATATTTGAGCAATGTGTGTCTGTTATTTTTAGTACGGTGGGGTCCATGCGGTGGTCCCCCTCAATTTTGGGTCCATGAATGCTTGGGTCAGGGGGTGGGAGACTCCCCCTTGCCAACCTATACCATCCCCTATGACCAATGCACTATTTCTAGACGCTAGCGCATTCCCGAACGGCTAGCATCCGGAAATGAGATTTCTTAATGGCTAGCGCGCACCCAAAATGTAACGTGAAAGTTGGCAACTAAACCGCTCGGAGTCACCCTCGGAGAAGAATTAGTGTGTACATCGCTCGGAGAAAAGAATTTCACACTCACCTCTTCTCTCCCCTCCGAGCGCGTTAGCGCACGGCCTTCCGGTCTATTAAAAAAAGAATATTGTTCATTTAATTGAGCTAACTGGAGCACAACAGAACTATGTCAATTTTATTGATCACCCGGATTTTAATTTTAAAAATAAGTTTTAAATACGTTTATTTAAATAAGTTAATCTAATTGATGTTCCAATAAAATTGTTTTTTATAGATGAAATTTTAATTGTTATATCCAACTTTTTTAATTTTGATGCAAATAAAAACGCACACACACATCCTTCTATCGATGTTAGGAAAAGGCTATAAGGTCCCAAGTATTGGCTTATATTTATATTAAATATCTAAAAAATTTCAATATAAGGGATGACAGAAAAGTTATTTAGAGGCCTCATTTGGCCCAATAATCTAGAAAAAATTGATTCGATGCTACTCATAATTTACTAGTCTACTGGGTATACCATTTTCCCTTGACATTGTCTATCCCCTCACTTTTATCATCTAACCTCTATTGGATCGATTTTCCTTACTGTGTGTACAGAGCGGTTAGAAGTATGGAAGCCCCCTAGGAAACCATGAAAAAAATCCCTCAATCTGCCCAATTCAGCGCGGAAACGTATTTTTCTTTAGTACCGGGAACTGAGCGCTAACGCGCTCGGATGAGAGAAGTAGGGAGTCTCCGAGCAACATTCTGAGCGTAGTAGTACCTCCACGTTCTATGCTTTTTTGTACAAAATATCCCGTAGTACCTGAAGGTTCTATTTATGTAAAAAATTGAAAAAGTCGAAAAAATTTTGTGAGAAGGTACCCCCATAAAAGTGGTGTCGATCGTCTTCTCTCATCATCACTTAGAACTTTTGTTTTGGCGCTTCGAGTTTAAACCTAACGTTCGCGAGATCGTCTGGATAAACAAACAGACAGACTTTACATGTTTATAGTATTACTCTATACTGGGGGGGGGGGGGGGGGGTTCCAAGCGAGGAATTGATTCCCGCATGTTTTGAGAGGTTTTGAAATTTAATAACCTCATATAACCAAATATCCGAAATGTCAGCTGTTGCCAGTACACTACCTTCATGCACTCAAATCTGAAAAATAACGTGATTCAATTCTCCGCACCGAAAATCCCCCAGAAAAATTTTACTACCCTTTCCCGGACTCAATCCTTTAACTTCAAATTTGCGTATAAAAAGTAAAAAAGACGTTTCCGCGCTGAAATGTGGGAGATGAGCAATTTTTCTTATTTTCATAGGGGTTTCCATACGTTTGACCTCTACTGTATAGAAATGGTATGACGTATTTTTTTCGCCCTGTTGATTTAAACACATACAGTTGATGCCAAGAATGAAGCCAAATAAGGAACAAAATTAAAGGCAAATTCCATACAAATGGTGTACATGACCAGAAAATTACTCTAAAAAATATTATTAATCTTATGGAGATATTTTTTCTTACTATTTTCCATTTCTGGCGAACTTGTTCATTCGACAATGATAGAGCTGTGCTAGATTTATTATATTTTTGGAGCAAATAAATAAAATATATGCTTGAAAAAATTATCAAGATAGCAAAGGTAAACTTGGTGACGGTATAAACATTATTTGCCCTTATGGTAAACAAGCACCCAGGTGCCCAACAGTCTAAAAAATAACAGAAAAATTAAAAACGTAAAAAATAAAAGGCACTACCCTCAGCTCCCGCCTCCAAAGTTGTATGCAAGGATTTTCGGAGCTACTACATAATAGGGGGGCCAACTACATGAAAAATTTTTCGAAATTTTTTTTTCTGGAAATTACCCCCCTTGAGGTAAAAACATGCGGGGAATCCGAATTTGACATTTTCAAAGCGAAAAAATGCTTCTTTTATTCAGGGAAAGCGTATTGTATATTGAAGCGAAAGGTCGTAAAAATGCGATTTTTGCCTACAAACGACGCTTTATAAAATTCCTTGGATTTAAGAAATAAATGTCAAATTTCGAGTTTCCTGCACATTTTTACTTCAAAAGGGATCGTTTTTATGCAAAAATCGCATTTTTGCAACTTTTCGTTTCAATACACAATACGCCTTCACTGAACCAGGAAAGCGTTTTTTCGCTTCGAAAATGTCAAATTCGGATTCACCGCATGTCTTTACCCCTAGAGAAGTCATTTCCAGAAAAAATTTTCGAAAAATTTTTCACGTGGGTTCCTATTGTAATGTAACTCTAGATTTTCTTCTAGAGAGAGAACATAAGAAATGCATTTTTAAAGAAATTTTAAACAAATATTTATTTTTACAAAGAAATTTTCATTTTGGAAGGTAGAGAAAAATTTACCCTTCTTCCAATCCTTACTTTCCCCGTGATAAGTCCCTGATCAGATGAAAGAACTTAAGGTAAATTAAGAAGATTTACTAGTTAGTGATTCTTTAGGATAGTCCATAAAATGAAATGTCATAACTAAGGAAGGTATGAAGATTATAATAAAAATTGTAATCCGGAATAAAAGATGTTGATGAAATTTTAAATATTTTAAGTTCAAGTGGAGAATTAAGCACCTTTCAATAGTCATAAATAAAACTATAACTTGCATTGCTAATAAAACTGCAAATCCAGGTATAAATGTCCAAAATATTAAGTAAGCATTGTAGGAATTTTCTAAAGTTTATGCAGTGGAGGAAAGAAGTGTTTACAAATTTGTTGGGAAACTAATTTTTGTGTGGAGGGGTAGAGGACGGTGTTGTGACGACTGTGATATCACAAGTAAATTTCCCTCGAACAAAAGTGATACACTTGACATCAGTCACGTATATCACATAAACTTACAAAAATCATATTATATATGACACATCGGACATATCATGTCATATGAACACAGTTGCACAGACCCCGGTCCAAAATTTTTGTTTTTATGACCCACCTCTCTCCCTACCCATGATCTACCCCCTCCCCGTTGAATTTCACCGGGGAGTACCGGGGTTGTGCAACTGTGCATATGAAATAGCGATGCCTGTCATATATGTCCAATGTGTCACATCTGTCACGTAGACATGTCAAATGTGTCAGTATGTCACATATAAGGTAACTATTTAAAGCCCAGCTTTGTTGGACTTCTTATGTTTTTAACTGCTAAAATTGACCCTTATCTCTACGCCACTGTGGAGGGGAGGATATTTTTCATCAATTTGTATTTACTCTTACCTGGGCGCCACATAAAAGTCATATAGCCAGAATGAATTACTATAAAACAATTATAGCCAGAACAATTCAAGATATAAATAACTAAAATCGACGACATTCGAAGATGAGAGGGAAATTGTCTAGTTTTATATAAAAACTTCAATACTTTACTCCAGTTATAAATAGAAAAAATTTGGCAAGAAAATGTTAATACCCATAAAGTTAAAGAGAGATATGGAATGTAGGATAAATCCATTAGAAAGAAAAAGTTAAAGTTTAGTGATTTTCTGATATTAATTTTCCAAATGAAAAGTAAATAAAAATGTATTTAAAATACTATAAAGAACTGTACTAGACTCAAAGTTTGGAGAGCGATGGATTATGAATATAATTGAAGAGTTCAAATTTCATTCGAGATGTAAAAATATTTAAAGCTAAAGTTTCATTATAAATGATCATTTAATTCATACACTTCATTAAATTTTATTTTATTTTTAATTTAGAACTTTGTATACTTGTATTTGAACAATCATTATGTATCCAATGATCTCTTATGTTTTTTCCCAAAATTTGATTTTTCACTAAGTTTTCTCATTTTATCGATAAAAATTTTTATATTTTAAACTTTTTCACTAAAAATGGCATTTTCATCAAAAATCTTCAAAATTTCGTTCGAAATGCGATTTTTAGAATAAAAGTACAATTATTTTTTTTACCAAATTTCAAAAGTGGACCCTCAAAAACATTTGGACCTAGCTCCATTCTTGCCTTAAGATGTCTTCAGATGTTCCTTCCCCCTCCAAATCATGTTATCATCTCTTCCGAAACTGTCCCTCTCCCTATTTCATGTATGATGTGTTTACCAAAATACACGCATATCATAGAGCAAGAAATTAGCTTTATAAAAAAATAATTTTAAAATTTATTTGATGCTCCAATAAAATTGTTTTTTATAGATGATATTTTGATTGTTATATCCAACTTTTTTAATTTTGTTGCAAATAAAAGTGCACAAGCACATCCCTCTATCGATATTAGAAAAAGGCTATAAGGCCCCAAGTAGTTGCTTATATTTGTATTAAGTATCTAAAAAATTTCAATATTTAATACATCGAAAATTAAAAAAGTTTTTTTAACAAACATACAAATTTTGGAGGTAGCACACTTGTCCGCTATTTTTTTACAGAGAATCTCCCTATAAGCTTCCCCCTCGCCTTTCTCCATACATTCATAGGGGTATCCCAAACGATAGTATCAAAAATTCCATAAGAAAAAATTTGATGCTGATTTTTTAGAAGATACCAGTGATGGGTAGGTTCGATTAATCGATATTTCGGTTAATATAGATTAATTGAAACTCAAACAATCGATTTATAATTTTTTCGACAAAAGCTTTGGTGAATAAGATCAAAAGAAACAACTTAGAACCAAATCGATTTTGAGTTTCGATTAATTTCGATTATAGTTTCGATTAACCGAATCGAAATTAATCGAAACTCAAAATCGATTTTAGTTCCAAGTTGTTTCTTTTAATCTTAATTCACCACAGCTTTTGTCAAAAAATTATAAATCAATATTTGAATTTCGATGGTCGCATTTTGATTAATCGAAATTAATCGAGTTTCGATTAATCTTACCCATCACTGGAAGATACCCCCTCACATTATCCCCTTCCCACTATTCTATATATCATCCAAGTAGCGGTTCTAGGATTTCATTTGAGGGCAACTAGGTAAAGACCTCATTTTTCTATCGAATTTTGGTCAAAAATGCCATTTTTCTTAAGAAATTTTTGGTTTGGAGAGGGATGACTCCTGCCCCTAGATCTGCCACTGCATCCAATCATTCATCCCCATAGAGTCATTTCGCTCCTATTGTACATATTTTAAATCGCCCTTCTAATCGGCGTGACTTTTGGTTTTTGTACATATATCTTTGAGGTAATTTTCACACTGTTGATTTAAAAACATACAATTAAAACTAATAAAGAAGCCAAATAAGGAACAAAATTAAAAGCAAATTCCATACAAATAGTGTACATGACCAGAAAATTGCTCTAAAAAAATATATTAAAGGGGGGATACATTTTGCGACCATTTGAGAGAAAAAAATTTTTCGTAAAAGTAACCCTATTGGGGGTAATTTGATGCGAGAAATTTATTGCGCCACTCTCGAGGCGTAAAAACGCCATCTTGACCAAGTTTTCGTGAAAATTTGCCTATTTTTTCGCTTTTTTTCATCTTTTTTCGTCGCGAAAAAATAGGCAAATTTTCNCAATTTTTCTCGAAAACTTGGTCAAGATGGCGTTTTTACGCTTCGGGAGTGCGCGCAATCGATTTCTCGCATCAAATTATCCCCAATAGGGTCATTTTTACGAAAAAAATTTTCTCTCAAATGGTCGCAAAATGCACCCCTTAATCTTATGGAATACTTTTCCTTACTATTTTCCATTTCTGATGAACTTGTTCATTCGATAATTTTAGAGCTGTGCTAGATTTATTATATTTTTGGTGCAAATAAAAAAAATATATGCTTGAAAAAATTATTAAGATAGCAAAAGTGAATTTGGTGATGGTATAAACATTAAATACTGTTATGGAAAACAAGCACACAGGTGCCCAGCAGTCTAAAAAATTACAGAAAATTTAAAAAAATAAAATTTTACAGAAAAAATAAATGGCATCGTTCTCGTCTCCAAACCCGCATACAGTTGAAGGCGAGATAATGGTAAGGGTAAGGAATGACCTAGTGCCCCATTAAATATAGAAGATTTACCAGTTGATGATTCTAAAGGATAGTTCATAAATTGAAATGTCATATTTATGGAAGATATAAATATTATACTAACAATTGTAAGCAGGAATAAAATATTTTGTATAAATTTTGAATATTGTATGCGCAAGAATAGAATTAAACACCTTTCAATAGTCATATATAAAACTATAATTTGAATTGATAATAAGGATGGTAATCCAAGTATAAATGTCCAAAATATTAAGTATGCATTGTAGGAATTATCTAAAGTTTATGCAGCAGTGTAAAGAAATGTTTGTAAAAGAAGTAGCCCACTTGGGGATCAGTGAAGTAGCAGGGGGTGGCTGTATTCAGAGTTCGGAGGAAAGTCACAAATTCGTGAAAAAAAGTCACAAAGTTCGAAGGAAAGTCACAAATTCGTGAAAAAAAGTGACAATTGTGAAAATTTTTCACAAAATTTTTTAAAATAATTTTGTTAAATTCATGCAAATAGAGTTCAATTATAGGTAAAGGAATGTTAAATTTGAAAATTAGTGTTTGTGAATTTTTTTCACAGTTGTAACTTTTTTTCACAAAAAATATCAAGTTGTGAAAAAAAGTCACAACCATCAATTTCAATAAAAATGTTTATTTTTGATATAGAATAGATGTTTTAACTTAAAACATCTATTCTATATCAAAAATAAACATTTTTATTGAAATTGATGGTTGTGAAAAATTTTCGCAACTTGTGACTTTTTTTCACTACTTGATATTTTTTGTGAAAAAAAGTCACAAAGTTCGAAGGAAAGTCACAAATTCGTGAAAAAAAACGACAAATGTGAAAATTTTTCACAAAATTTTTAAATATAATTTTGTTAAATGTATGCGAATAGAGTTCAATTATAGATCAAGGAATGTTAAGTTTGAAAATTAGTGTTTGTGAATTTTTTTCACAGTTGTGACTTTTTTTCACAAAAAATATCAAGTAGTGAAAAAAAGTCACAAGTTGCGAAAATTTTTCACAACCATCAATTTCAATAAAAATGTTTATTTTTGATATAGAATAGATGTTTTAAGTTAAAACATCTATTCTATATCAAAAATAAACATTTTTATTGAAATTGATGGTTGTGACTTTTTTTCACAACTTGATATTTTTTGTGAAAAAAAGTTACAACTGTGAAAAAAATTCACAAACACTAATTTTCAAATTTAACATTCCTTTACCTATAATTGAACTCTATTTGCATGAATTTAACAAAATTATTTTAAAAAATTTTGTGAAAAATTTTCACAATTGTCATTTTTTTTCACGAATTCAGGGAAATTAGACATATTGGATTTTTGCTTCAATACACACTCTTATTTCCCTGATTCAGGATCAAGGAAGCATTTTCAAGGTTTGGGAATGCGCGCAATTGATTTTTCGCATGATCTTATCCCTATATAGGCTGTTTTGGCAAAAAAATTTTTGACCAAGATTAGTCCCTGATTCTTATCCCCCCCTTAAAGGGGGAGGGGTGCAAATCAGGGCCCTTTCCACAAAAAAATTTTTTTCTAAAATGATCATTTTTAGGGGTAATTTTATGCGAAAAATCGATTGCGCGTATTGCCGAAAATTAAAAATGCTTCCCTGACCCTGATTCAGGGTCAAAAATTTTTTTTCGAATTTTACTTTGTGCAAAAAAATTTTGATGCAATAAGGTCCCGAACCTGAGACCTTTGTTATAATTCATTTCCACCGCCAATGGTAAAAAAAGTCCGGAAGGGATGGCCAAGTGGTAAAGCTCTCGCTTTCCACTCCGAATAGCGAAGGGTTCGATCCCGGAGTTCTAAATCAGAAATATCATAATTCAAGATTTCATCATACAAACTACAAAAAATCCAAAGGTTTAAATCAGAAAGATGTAGTTTGTATGATGAAATCTTGAATTATGATATTTCTGATTTCGACCTCCGGGATCGAACCCTCGCCCTTCAGAGTGCAAAGCGGAGAGCCACTTAGCCATCCTTTCCGGACTTTTTTCCATTGGCGGCGGAAATGAATTATATCAATAGTCCGCTGCTTTGCCACTACACCACCGAGGCATGTTTGTGAAAATACGTTTTTTAAAACCAAGTGCTAGTGTAAAAAAGATCGAAAAAATCTATATTTTCCCTGAATCAGGGTCAGGGAAGCATTTTTAATTTTCGGCAATGCGCGCAATCGATTTTTCGCA
>OZJO01004033.1:0-10284 GCA_900406225.1 Acrobeloides nanus | reverse complement strand
TTTAGTAGTACCCGAAAATCTAATATGTACTAATTTCCCTGAATCAGGATCAAGGAAGCATTTTCACGCTTCGGGAATGCGCGCAATCGATTTTTCGCATGATTTTACCCCTAATAGGGTGATTTAAAAAAAATTTTAAGAGAAATTTTTTTTCGAAAAAATGCCCACGTCATTTACGGTTGCTAATGTTGAGTAGTACCGACTGTTTAAATATAAATTCGCCTAACAAGAGAACTATCAGACATGTAGAATCGATTTTTCTCTAATATTAGCAGGAGGTTGTTAGGCTGGGTCTATTTATTTAAAAAATGATTTTAGATTGCACCCATAGGGCTTCTTTAAGGAGATAATTCAAGAAAAAATAGTGTCAATTATAACATTATCAATTTGTAAAGCTAATAAAACAAAGTTATTATGATTGAGGGGTAACCTTCTCGTTTTTATCCCTAAGAGACAAAGGTTCGAATCCCATCTTAGTCGATTTTTTTTGCCTTTTTGTTTTTTTTTTAAATTTTTTGTTGCAACAATGTAAATATACATAAATTATTTTTAAAAAACACGTTCAGCGACAATAAAATGATAAAGGTAAATAAAATCCTCACAATAGACGCAACAAAAAAAATTGATTTTTCCACAGACACATTTGGAATTATACGGAAAATCGTTCAAAAAAAATTCAAGAGGTGTTTGAAAATCTAGTGGTCGGTCCTGCACGTAGCCTGATTTATACCAAAAATATCGGATAAACTTTATAAATTTACGCGCGAAAAATTCAGTCATCATGCCCAACGGTTCACTTCGAAGATAAAGACTCTAGTAAAAAAGATGAAAACCCTAGAAAAACTCTAGTTTGTAAAAATTAATCAAGCGAACAACATTAGCATAATAAGCAATCAAGAGGCGAAAACATCGAGCCCAATGGGAAAAGTATTGGCAAGAAATGATGTATATTAAAGCTATGCTTGAATGGGGAAAAGTGAGCCTGAATAGGCATATATACAGCCATGCTAATCATACATAACGCGATTAACTTGTTTGTTAAAAATAAAATTATATTTTTGCAAAAAATTATAAAAAAACAAAAAGGCAAAAACAAATCGACCGGACCTACGTTTCTCAAGGATATAAACGAGAAGATTACCCCAACTAAAGTCCGTTTCCGCCGCCAATGGAAAAGTCTGGAGGCGATGGCCAAGTGGTCCAAGGCTTCATACGTCTAATCTGGCAAGTTAGGTATTGGGCCCGCAGGTTCGATCCCGCTAGGGTAAAAATTTTGATTTTCAAAAAATTCTCAATGGAGCAAAAAATTTTTGCTCCATTGTTTGTAAAAGAAATCTTTTTGAAAATTAAAATTTTGCCCTAGTGGGATCGAATCTGGGGGCCGAACGATGCTTAACTTGCCAGATCGGACGGGCGGCGCCATCGCTTCCGGACTTTTTTCCCATTGACAGCGGAAACGGACTTTATAATGATTTGCTTTTAATGGACTTATAAATTGCTAATGTTATAATTGACACTACTTTTTTGAATTATCTCCTTAAAGGAGCCCTATGAGCACAAACCAAAATAATGTTTTAAATAAGTAGACCCAACTAACAACCTCCTGCTAATTTTAGCGAAAAATTGATTTTGCGTGTCTGAAAGTTTCCTTGTAAATGAAATGTATCCCTTCGAATTCTCATAGCTTATAAAAAATTCTCACCAAATTGGGATCTAAGATATGTAAAGGTTTAAACAACAGGAAAAGTATAAAAGATTAAAGAACAATATGGAAATCATGGGAAAAGGAAAAAATTCGAATAAAAACTTCATGTGAGAATACGAACTTCATGAAGGGGTCAAAGTTTCTCATCGCAAAAAATATTTAGCTTGATTGATCGCGAAGATGAAAGAACATCATAACACCTGATTCAAAAAAATGGAATTCTACACTAAATGTAAGTCCACAAATTTAAAAAAACGTTGATGTTTCTTCTTAAAAAATTTACACACGATTTTGTATAAAAATTTTTTGTTAGATTTATATAAGAATAAAAAATTTTATTTTTCATATGTTTAATCATGGGAAATCCGTCTGATTTTCATATGGACTATATATGAAAATTGGGCGGATTTTTATATGTAATCACACATTAAACAAAAGAATTGGATTTAGTAATCCGGAAAATCTCGACTATTTGATAAAGCAAATATTAGAAAAAGATTTTTGGTGTTACGTCAAGAGAAAACTGCAGACAAAAAGGGCTTGCTGGGCGAATATAGAAGTACGAATATAAAAAATTCATGCATATCATGAATTTAAAGAAGCACTTTAAAAGAAGTTTTTTTGAGAATTCGAAGTTAGTCTAAGTAGGCTAGAGCGCGCTTAGAAACAGCGCTAATATTTAAGAAGGTGACGAGAAAACACTTTTTTAAAGCTTTCGACAAAAATCGATTAAGGAAAAATACTTTTCACTTCAACAAGTTGAGTAACCCCATTTTTCACTATCTTTGAAATTTCAGTTAAGAAAAAAACATGAAAATATTCGTTTTGAATCGAAAAATGTCATAGATTGATGTAAACCATGATTTTAAACATATATTAAAGGGGGTGTGGTTTGAGGTCACTTCGAGAAAAATGGGGTCCAAAGTAGGGTCGAGTAGAAAATTTAAAAAAATTTTTTTAACAAGTTACCCTTTAGGGGTAATTTTATGCGAGGAATCGATTGCGCGCACTCCTGAACCTTGAAAACGCTTCTTTGACCCTAATTCAGAGAAGGAATGTTACATGGAGAGCGTGAGTTGACAACTGGAGGGAATCCTCGTCCACCTCCGATAATTATATACCTCGAATGGATAGTGAAAGCATGGGATTCTATCCCTAAAGAAGCCATTTCGAAATCATTTAACACGTGCGGAGTTATAAATGCCGTGGATGGTAGCGAAGATAATGAGATTTATTGCTTCAAGCCTGATGGGCCAGTGCCGACAGATCGAGATCTTTTGAAGCAAGCTCGAGCTGAAAAGAAAATCATCGAACTTATAGAAGAAATCGATCTATCAGAAGACGAGAATAACAACGTTTATGATAGTGAAGCATCCGTTGATGGTTAAAAATATATGTTAATTCATTAAATTTTTTTGTTGTTGTTATGATATTATTGAGAGAGAAATTTTTAATATAAAATTCGTGATCTATCCAAGATAAAGTTGAAAAATATAAGGGCAGTCTCTAATAAAAGGACAGGGCAGCGAGCGATTGAAAAATAGAAGGACATGTCCTTCTATTAGAGATAATACGGTAATTATTGCTTTAATGTCATCTAGAACCAGAACAGGATCGTAGGATACCTTTTTGTGGTCAAAATCAAAATATTTTTTTAGATTCGAATTCCTCATGTCGAAAAACCCCCCAAGTACAAAAAATCAGAAAATTTTTGAAAATTCGAATTTTTTACCCCCTTGGTCCCCAAGGGGAAAAAAATCGAATTTTCCAAAAGCTCTCCAAATCACCGTGGATATTATCCTGATCTTTGTGAATACGGGTACAAATTATTTGTAGAATTTCGGAGCTGTTGAACTTCGGGGGGTGCACTTTACTTGAACTCAAGATTGTCAAAAAATTTTGCCCAAAATGGGATTCTCTGACCTTCTAAGGGTAAGAATTAGTCGAAAAATCGAATTTTTCAGTCAAAAAATATCAAATTCAGTAGAATACCGATAAAAATCGAATTCTTTACATATATCGCAAAATCAACATTTTTTTCGAATACTTGCATCTTTTCTCAAATTTTAATTTTTTTTTAAAGTTTAAAATGGCAGATTCGTTAGACGAATTACGAAATATGAATTTAAAAGACTTAATTGCAAAGCTTAATTTGCCTGACGACGAGTTTTATGACTGGTTGACGGTTTGCTTATTTTTAGGAGTATATTTGTTTTTTTAAGGATTTGGGCTTATTTCATCGAGCAAGAAGATGTCCCTATAGCGATCACGAGATGCTTTTAAGATTCGAAGGTGGAATTTGATATTTTTTGACTAGAAAATTTGATTTTTCGACTAATTCTTACCCTTAGAAGGTCAGAGAATCCTATTTTGGGCAAATTTTTTTGACAATTTTGAGTTCACGTAAAGTGCACCCCCCCCCCCCCCGAAGTTCAACAGCTCCAGAATTTCTAATAAAAAGACTATAAACAATTGTAGTTTATAGTCTAAACAAATGAATCTACATGTATAAGAGAACAAATTTCTCTGCCATCTCTGCCACGAGTTCCTGCTTATTAAAGAGAAAAGGTTTTCTATTGAGATTTTTGATAATTGAATATTTTGTCAATACCAGAGCGCCTTGAGCGCTCGGTCCCCGGTACTTTATTATATATATTACATAAACGTGTAATGTTTGTTAACGATCTCAGTAACGAATTTTTGGGGGACTTCTCTTCGGAGCGGTCTAAAATAATTCTTTATAATAAAGTCTTTCTTCCTCCAAAAGATTTTGTCAACGATTTTTTTTGGTTGACACATTCTTCATCTCAAGCTTCTCAAATATTCTACAGATTGACCTAAAAAAGAGATTTTTCGATTTTTGGTCAATTTTTAGATTTTCACCAAAATAACCTCACGGCGCCCAAAAGTGTACAAAAAATTAAATCTCCGTTTTTTCGGGTATCCGAGTCGCTTCAATACACCGAGCCGAAGTAGCTTCAAGCCGAAGGAACGGTAAATCGGATTGACATGTAATCTCAACGTTGCTTAACTTGCATGATCGGGACCATCTTCCTTATCTACTGCACTATGGAGCGCCAACTTTTTTGCACTCTTACAGTGAAACAGAATATATATTATTTTTGACTGCTCCGAAGAGCAGTCCCCAAAAATTTCAAAAGTTAGTCTACTAACATTACACGTTTTATATAAGATACATTAAAACCTGGAGACCGAGCGCCATAGGCGCATGACAAAGTACAAAATTCTTAAAAGTCATAATGGAAAACTTTTTCTCTTTGATAAATAGGGCACTCGGGCAGAGATGACAGAGAAATGTGTTCTCTTATACATTAATTTGTATAGGCTATAAACTACAATTGCTTATTGACGTTTTACTGAGAAATTCTATAAAAGAGGGCAGCATAGTCAAGTGGATAGGAGAATTGTTTATTAAATTTTGTTGCAGATCCTCCTTCTTCTCTCCCTTAGTGAAATAGAGAAATGGGCCAACAAGAACTGTGAAAATTTTTTGACCTCTAAAGGAATCGGAGTCTAACGAAATTTTCGCCTATACTAGAGTTTTTCTAGGCGAGGAATCGATTGCGCGCATTGCGGGTATATGAAAATGCTTACATGATCTTGATTTAGGAAAATGAACATTTTGAACCATTTTAATGCTTCTCGTAGGACACCTCCAGTGGTCAAAATCAAAAAATTCCTTCTGATTCGTGTTCTCCATATCGAAATCCTCCTTCCCGAAGATAAAATTTTAGCCAATTTGGAGAACTTTCTGAAAATTCGATTTTTTTGTGTTTTTCAATATGGAGAAACTCAAATTCGAAGAAATTTTTGATTTGTCCACTGGAGGTGCCTCAAATAATCATTTTTCCTAAATCAGGATCATGTAAGCATTTTCATATATTTGTAATGCGCGCAATCGATTCTCCACCTAGAAAAACCATAGTATGGTCAAAAATTCGTTGAAAATCGACTTCTATAACCAAAAAACTTCTAATGCCAATATCAACATTTTAAAACTTTGCAACATTGAAAAACACCAATTTTTTGAAAAAGTCTGTTATTGACACGACAACATGACCCATTCTGGGTCGTATCCAGCATACACTTTTGCCTAATACTGAAAAAATTTGGTCGAAAATGGATTTCTGGAGCCCCTCAGATGACAAAAAGAAATGTCGCAATACTTTTTGAATAATCTAATATAAGAGAACAAATTTCTCTGCTATCTCTGCCGAGAGCTCCTACTTATTAAAGAGAAAAGGTTTTCTATTGTGATTGTCGATAATAGAATACTTTGTCAATACCAGAGCGCCTTAGCTCTCGGTCCCCGGTACTTAATATGTTTAAATATTACGTAAACGTGTAATGTTTGTTGTACAAACGATCTCAAAAAATTTTTGGAGACCACTCTTCGGAGTGGTCAAAAATAATTCTTCATAATGAAGATTATCTTCTACTAAAGGATTTAAGCATTAGCTACTGCAAATGACAGGGCTATTTTCCGAAAAAAATTTTTTCATAAAATTTTCTAAAATACCCTATATGGGTTTTTCGATGCAGGGAACCCAAAAAACGCACTCCCGATGTCTGAAAAGTTTTTGACCCTATATCGACTAGCACCTTAGTTCAAAAAGGGGTTTTTATGTCAAATTGATGCCAATTTGGCCTGAAATTTTGTAATCGGGAGTTTTTGGCTATGGCGAATCGCCGTCTTTCTTAAATAAAAAGGCAAAAAGTGACGTTTTCTTGAAAAGTCGAAGGTCTCAGGCGACAAAGTTTGAAAGTTCCCTACCCCGCATAATGTTGTTTTTTTGTATACTCGGTTAGTGAATGCAAACGCCGTTGGAATTAGCCCTGCAGCCTTCATGATTCCGGAGATACGCACATGGAGGGCAGGCACTCTCAACCCACGTACCATTCAACCCAGGACAACTCAACCACGGACAATTCAACCCAGAACAATTCAACTCATACAACTCAAACAAAAAATCTATAGGACTTTTCTTAGGCTTAGGCCTTAGGTATAGGACTTAGGCCCAAACAACTCAACCCCCTCTTTGGGTTGAGTTGTTTGGGTTGAGTTGTATCAAACGTTCCAGATATCGTCTGTACACACAAACATTAAACTTTATGTAGTAGAATATCACACAATTTAAATACTTTTTACATAAAGAAAGGATGTTTTTCAAAAATAGGCTCTTTTTCTGTGCCCATTTCTTCAAATAGTTCATTCTTTCTTGCTGTTGCATTTTCCATATGACTTTCTTCTAATTTAATTACTCCTTGGCATCGATCATGTCCACTACCAAAATGACCTCCTGTATATTCTTTTGTATGATTTTCCTTAAACTTTAAAAATGTTTAAAGAACCAGGGGTCGGTTGTTATACTTGATTAGTAACAAGTGTCAAGTGATTAGTGACAAGTGGGCAAAAATGAATGAAAAAGTTGATGAGTGGGTGACACATGATTAGTGACAAGTTCACTAAAAAACTGACAAATTTGTCAAAAAAAGTAATTAAGCTCTTAAGCTTAATCACTTTTTTTGACAAGTGATAAGTGACAAACTTATCAGTTTTTTAGTTAACTTGTCACTAATCATGTGTCACTTATCAAGTGCCCACTTGTCAACTTTTTCATTCATTTTTGCTCACTTGTCACTAATCAAGTACAACAATGGACCCCAGTCCACTCGAAAAAAAGAGAAAAACCGTATTCTTAGGTTTTTCTAGGCGGAGAATCGATTGCGCACATTCCCGAACCTTGAAAACGCTTCCTTGACCCTGATTCAGGGAAGAAATCGTATTGAAGCGAAAATCCGAAAATGTTTGATTTTCGCTTCAATACACCAATTCCTTCCCTGAATCAGGATCAAGGAAGCGTTTTCATGATTCGGGGATGCGTGCAATCTATTCTTCGCCTAGAAAAATCTAAGAATCGACGGTTTTCTCATAAAAATTCGAAAATATTTGATTTTCGCTTCAAAAACCCAATTTTTTCTCTGAATCAGGGTCAGGGAAGCGTTTTCAATTTTTGAGAATGTGCGCAATCGATTCTCCGCATAAAATTACCCCTAAAAATGATCATTTTAGAAAAAAATTTTTTCATGAAATAGTCCCTAATTTATACCTCCCCCTCCTTTAAAAAATTTTTCGTGTGAATGTTCCTTTAAGCTTACTTTTTTAGCTGAACGTGAAGTTTCATGTGAACCTTTATTTCCCATTTTGAAATATTAATTAAAAACTAGTCAAAATTTTAAACAACTTGAAGATTGTAAACAATAATAATTTCACTAATATTGGGAGAAACAATTTTTGTCATGAGATTTTACAAAAATTTTCCAAAATAAACAATGTTTTTCTACTGCTGGAAAAATACCAGTTTCATGTGAAAACATGATAAATTTGTTTCAATTACTAACTGCATGAAGAGTTTTGCTTTGAGGCGCACGGCGTTTTTTTTGGCAAAAATTGGCGGAAACTCGAATTAAAAAAAAACGAGTAATGCCATTCGACTCAGCTCAACTAAACAAATACAAAGAGGTATATATTGTATAAAAAGCTAGAGTCGGTATCAGGTAGAGTGAAAAAATTGTCCCACCATAGCAAAGTGGATAAGGAAGCCGCCAGTCCGATCTGGAAAGTTAAGCAACGCTGAGATCGTTAGGTTCGATAGGACAAAAACTTTATATTTCAAAAAACATTTTTTCCAAAAAATGGGAGCTACTACACAATAAGGGGGAGGGAGCACTCACGTGAAAAATTTTTTGTAAGTTTTAAGACTCGTATTAAAAATCAAAAATATTCGGTTGCAAATGAAAAAATTTGTATACAGTTTTCTCAATTATTCTTTCAACTATCATTTTTATATAAAATTTCACTTTTTTTCAGCAAAATGGAAAAAATAGAGGCATTATTCATAAACTACTGAAATTTGAGTTTGAGCTGGATCACAGCGCAAAAGAGGCTATGGACAACATCAACCGAGCCAAAGGGAATGGAACTGTGTCTAAAGCGACAGCTTATTTGTGGTACTCGAAGTTCCGAAGCAACAAAATGGATATTGAAGCAATAAAATGGATATTGAAGACAAAAAAGGTCCGGACGCCCTCGGGAAGTCGACCGAGTCGCTATCGTCAACGCTATCGAAGCCCATCCGTCGATGACTACGCGCATGTTGGCCGAAGATTTTGAATGCAGCCATACGGAAATCGTAAAATATCGCATGACGCAGGTTAGTCTTTTGATTTAAGGCGAAATGAACCCTTTTTTCAGGCAAAAAATGGCTCAAAAGTCGTTGGGTTCCAAAAGAGCTCACAGAAGCCCAAAAACGGAAACGCGTGGAAATTGCAACCAGGCTTCGCAGACATCGCCGTTCGCCTTTTTTTGAACTTATTATGACATGCGATGAAAAATGGATATCTATTGTGAACGATGAACGCCATGGGGAGTGGAGATTGCCCGGCCAGAAGCCCGGACAAATGTTCATTTTTTGTTCAATAAGTGATTTTTAATACGATTCTTAAAACTTAGTTTCCAACCTAATAAAAATTATCCATTTTTCATGAACTCTATGTTAGTCGATTTTCTATATCCGCGCTGCAGCTAATGAGTATTCCTTGTCAGCCGAAACAATTTTTAAAAATATTTACCGTGATCTTAATTGGTAAAAACGCATTTGAACTACAAGGAAACGCCGAAACAATCTTTAAAGAAAATAATGGTATGCATCAGAATTTTGTCCTGAGTTCAAAAAAGTTGGTTTCGTCTCTCGAAAAATTCATCTAAGAGATTGTACTAACCCTCAGGGGGATCAGGGTTTTATATAACTGGTGGCTTCAAATATGAATAAAAAACTTGACTAAACGCGGATTTTCATTTTGTTCTAGTTTTATACTCAAAAGGGTTTTGTACTATTAAGAAAACAGGTTTAAAAGTGTATGTAAAAAAGTTAAAGATGTCACGTTTCTAGAATCCGGCAAAAACTTGACTTAAGCGGATTTATCTAGTACCAGACTATATGTAACCCGTGAAACACTTAATTTAAGCGGTTTTTCATCGTTAATTGATCGTCAAGAATTCAGTTTAATATCTCGGGAATACGCACAAATGATCTTCCTTTTTTATAACAAAAGTTTGTTCGATCTTATTATATAGCATGGCAACTCCAAATTCAGCTTCAGTTTCGGTAAATTTGAAAGTTAGACTATCCTATTAATATAAACTATAAAAAATAGAAGTTTTTTTCAGATTGTATTAATCCTTTGATACATTTATTTCAAAATTACCGATGGCCTATATTTTTTCTGCTTTATTTTGTTTTCTTCTTTGCATCAATTGTTTTTCAATTAGATTATGCTGCATGACAACTCCAAATTTATAAAAAAAAATTTTGGAGCTAGTAAACCTGGGGGGCCCCACTTTTCATGAATCCAAAGGTCGAAATAAACTTTATTAAAAATTTTATAAAAAGACACCCCCTAGGGGTAAAATTTGACGAAGAACACGATGGTGGCATTATTTCCGCTTCAAAATAATCGAAAATTTAAGTTTTCTCGATTTTTTCGTATTTTCCGAA
>OZJO01004032.1:0-29596 GCA_900406225.1 Acrobeloides nanus | reverse complement strand
CTGAAAAAAAGCAAATTGCTTCGAAAAAAGCGAAAATGGCAACCCTGGACTATACCCCGTTTTCTCTTCTCACTTCCTTATCCCTGTCAAAAACCAGTCTAAACCTTTTTTTAGCCACTGATCTCCTATCAAAGTGACAATTTAATTTAGTGGAAGGATTTCCGCCATAAATTCTTCCCATGAAGAAGCCATTTATCGCAGGCGAAAAAAGAGATATTTTACGTCGTCCGATTCGGATGCCTTGTGTATTCGGATACCTTCATTTGGTTCTTACTCACGATGCTCTTGCGTTGTTGCAAACGAACCTTGTTCCCAAAAGCCTTGAAACGAATAGGAGAAGAAAAAGGGTCGCTAACCGCGTGACTTTCTAACCAGGAATGAAATTTGCATTGGGATGTGTTTCAATTTTATTGGCGTTGACATTTCGGAGGATCGGCGCGCGCATGGAATTTCGGGAAACAACACAACTTTTGCTATAGTTGGGTATTGTCGGTCGGTGTCGCGGTGAGCCATTGTTTGGGTGGGATGTTATTTATTTTTAATTTGATTTTGATGTGTCGAGCAGTAATGAAATTAAATGATCGTGACTGGATTTTCTAGACCCAGTTTNTGACATTTCGGAGGATCGGCGCGCGCATGGAATTTCGGGAAACAACACAACTTTTGCTATAGTTGGGTATTGTCGGTCGGTGTCGCGGTGAGCCATTGTTTGGGTGGGATGTTATTTATTTTTAATTTGATTTTGATGTGTCGAGCAGTAATGAAATTAAATGATCGTGACTGGATTTTCTAGACCCAGTTTCATAGCGAGATTCCAAAATTCTGGGTGAAATGGCATAATGGTTAGGACACTAGCTACCGTCGAGTCCCGTTATAACGGCACCCCAGAGGGAAATCCGAATTTGACATTTACGAAACGAAAAAATGCTTATCTGATTCAGGGAAGGCTTGTGTATTGAAGCGAAAAGTCGCAAAAATGCGATTTTTAATGCTAGTTTTCGAATTTTCGCTTCAATACACAGGCCTTCCCTGAATCAGGAAAATGTTTTTCGCTTCGAAAATGTCAAATTCGGATTCCCTGCATGTTTTTATCCCTAGAGGGATCATTCCAGGAAAAATTTTTCACGTGGGTGCGGCGCGCATTCTCAAAGCATGGAAACGCTCCTTTGACCCTGATTCAGGGAATGTAGTTGGTGTATTGAAGCGAAAATCGAAAAAAAATTTCTATTTTCGCCCTGAAAGCATCCATCTGGGGTAATTTTATGCGGGGAATCGATTGCGCACATCTTCTAAGCATAAAAAAATTATCTTGACCCTGATTCAGGGAATGGAATTGATGTATTGACGCGAAAATCGAAAAATTTTTTCTGGAAATGACACTTTTTTTCGCCCGTACACCAATTCCATTCCCTGAATCAGGGTCAAGATAATTTTTCATGCTTAGAAAATGTACACAATCGCCCGCCGAACAGTATGGTCCATAAAAATTGGGTGTCAGAAGACTATCTCAAGCTAAAAAAAGTCGTTTTTTGGTGGAGGTGGTGGGGGACCACCTCATCGGGGATCCCTCCCCCCACCTTGCTGACCTATGATCTACATTACTACTTTACATTACAGCCATTTTTCATAACAATACAAAAATTCTGTTATGTAAAAAAACTATTCTTTGATCAACGATTTGACGAAAAAAAGCATAGAGAAGAGCCTATATGTCGAGACCTATGACTGTGCATGAAAAAGAATGTCGTTCGTTCAGTTTAACTCAAACAGCATAAATCGATTAACAAAATAGTGGCTGGAAAAATGTCTGGTAGTCGTTTTTTATATATAAAATTGATCTGCAGATTTTTATTTTTTGTTAAAATGAGGTATGAAAAAAAGAGTAAGAACAAGTCAATTAGAGGCCGTTCTAGTATTACGTAATCTCAAAGTGAGGGAGAGATCTTTTATTTTTTTTACTTTCTCCAAGTACTATGATACTTTCTTGAAGCTAAATTGAAAGGACCAGCCCACTTGGAAAAAACACTATGAAAAAGTTATCTACTCGGAAAGTTCATGGAAAATAGATCATTTTTTGTTTTTACGGTAATCTCTGAATCGTTATTGTTGTCGAGATAATCGCGTTTGAAGTTGACGATTTTTGAAAAATCAGTGTATTACAACGAAAACATGAACGCAGTGAAAATTCGTCCCTGAATCAATAAAAGTTGTGTATATTGACGCGAAAATTCAAAAAATTTTTGGCAGTTTTCGTAAGTCAATGAAAAACGAAAAATTTTTAAATTTTCGCGTCAATACACAACTATTATTGATTCAGGGACGAATCACTGCGTCCATGTCTTCGTTGTAATACACAGATTTTTCAAAAATCGCCAACTTCAAAAAAATTGAAAAATTCGTCAAAAGTTGACAATTTTGTCAACATTCGAAAAATTCATCAAAATTTTTTTGGCAGTTTTCGTAAGTTGATGAAAAACTAAACAATTTTTGAAATTTTCGCGTCAATATACAACTTTTATTGATTCAGGAACAAATTTTCACTGCGTTCATGTCTTCGATGAAGTGGTCCTCCCCCCAAGGTGGTCCCCTCTCAATTTTGGGTCCATGAATGAGTGGATCATGGGGAAAGACTCCCTCCCCCTTGCCGACCTATGATATCGACTATTTTGTCTAGTACTAATCCACAAAACAGAAAACATAAAATTTTGATCTTCGATGTTTGATCAACCTTCTTTTTCCTCTCCAGCTGTTTTTTTATATTTACGAATGTTTCGTCATTTGCTGAAATTGTCTGCTCTTCTTATTCTTCTTCTTCTTTTTCCTTTCGACCATCTCAGCATCCGCAACTAGCGCCTCAGAAGCAGCATTTTTTTTATTCCACCCATAGACGGAAGAATCCATTATGCCACACACTTTTATTTTTATTTTACACAACTACTCTCTACGCACACATCAATCGATCCATCGCCGCTTTTGTCACTATCGGAGATAAGAAATCGAGCAAGAAAAATAAGATGAAGACTTTTTGCATAAAAGATTTTTCGTAGAGAATTTTTTTAAGTTGATAGTGTTCCTTGTTAGGAAATTAGTCTTTAAATTTGTAGCCAAACTCTTCTTTCTACCTTAGGGATCATTCACATATCACGTGATCAAATTTTTAACATTTTTAGACCCCCCCCCTACTCCCTCCGTGATCAAACATGATCACGGGCTTACCCCCCACCGTGACCATGATCAACTTTTTTCTTTAAAACATAGGCATTTTTGATGTAGAAATGGAAATTTTTTTCGATTTTGATCTATTTTTTCGATGTTGGCCAATTTTTTCGATTTTGGTAATTTTTTCAATTTTAATCTATTTTTTCGAATTTGGACAATTTTTTCGCTTTTGGTCAAATTTTTCAACTTGGGTCAATTTTTCAATCTTGGCCAATTTTTTTATAAATTATTCAAAAATTTTGGCTAAAAACGTAAGGGGGACTATTATGAAAAACTTTACCTTTTTCAATTTCCTGGGGAGGGGATTGCCCTCGCTACGTGCCTGATCACGTGATCAATGGCCTATCCCCCCACCGTGATCAAGCATGGTTATTTCAGCTACCCCCACCGTGATCAAGCGTGGTCATTTCAGCTACCCCTCAACCTGATCACGTGATATGTGAATGACCACTTATATCCCTTTCCTACTCATTGCGTCTCTGGTTTTCCATGAGATCACCTGACTTCTTTTGCACTTTTTATTTTTGTTCTTTTTGCACCCTAATTTATCAGTATGTTCTTAATCGAATTTTTCTTGGTCTAAGCACTTTGCGCAAAAAGAAATGAAAAATGAAAATTCAATTTCGATCTGCCAATCATTTTTTTCCATCTATTCCTTTTTTAATTTTCTATTCTGCCTCTTTTTGAGTATAGATCGATTCGTTAAAGGACCAGTTCACTCGGAAAAAATCTATGTAAAAATTGAAAAATTCATCAAATATTGAAAATTCATCTTTTTTTTTGGCAGTTTTCGTAAATTTTTTGGCGTTAATTTTTTGTGGGAATTTTTGTAAGTCGATGAAAAACTAAACAATTTTTTAAATTTTCGCGTCAATACACAACTTTTATTGATTCAGGGACGAATTTTCACTGCGTTCATGTCTTCGTTGTAATATACAGATTTCAAAAATCGCCAACTTCAAACGCAACTATCTCAAAAACGGCGGTGGGATACTTGCGGACGGACACTTGCGGACGGGACATTTACGGACGAGACATTTGTAGACGGGACATTTGCGGACGAAATGTTTGAAAAATTCAATTTGTTCAAAAATTCAAATTTTTGAAAAAATTCAAATTTGTTAAAAAATTCAATTTTTTCAAAAAATTCAAATTTTTTGAAAAATTTGAATTTGTTAACAAATTGAATTTTTCAAACGTTTCGTTCGCAAATGTCCCGTCCGCAAAAGTCCGTCCGCAAGTATCCGTCCGCAAATGTCTGTCCGCAAATGTCCCGTCCGCAAATGTCCGTCCGCAAGTATCCCACTGCCTCAAAAACTACAGCGATTCGAACATGCCGTAAAAACAACAAATTCTCCATTTTTCATGATCTTTCCGAATGTATAATTTTTTTCATAGTGTTTTTTTCGAATGGACTGGTCCTTTAACTGTCAACGACTCTTTAAGACAGCAACCCCTTTGGCTTTTAAATTGATTAAAGTAAGTTGTTTCGCTTATGAAACAAAAACAATCACTTTGATTACGAAATTTTATGCAAGATATTAAGAGGTGTAGGACATAGAAAATAAAGAGTAATCGATTCGCATGTACGCTTTTTTGAATGCAGTTGGAGAGAATAATATGTCGAAATTTTTTTCAGGAATTGTCATTCAGAAAGCTACAGATTTTTGTTCAAAGAGCCTTATGAGTAAAACAATCGATAACTTTTTCCTTTCTCCTCAATTTGGGTGAAAGTTATGTTGTTGTTTTTTATATCACATGCACTTAATGATCTCTGATTCGTTGTCCTTTTTCCATGCCATTTTGCAATTCTGAATGTGACTTAAATCGTGATTTCACATGTATTTCTAGGAAATATTTCTTTGTCGTAGAATTTTGCCTATCAACTTTTTTATGTTTTTGGATGAAAACGCTTTCTTGACCCTGATTCAGGGAATGGAGTTGGTGTATTGACGCGAAAATCGAAAAAATTTCTCTTCTCACCCTGAAATCATCCATATGGTGGTAATTTTATTTTTTTTAGAAATCAATTGCGCACATTTTCTAAGCATGAAAAAATTATCTTAACCCTGATTCAGGGAATGGAATTGATGTATTGACGCGAAAATCGAAAAAATTTCTTTTTTTTCACCCGTACACCACTTCATTCCTTGAATCAGGGTCAAGATAATTTTTTCATGCTTAGAAAATGTGCGCAATCAATTCTCCGCATAAAATTACCCCCAGATGGATGCTTTCACGGTGAAAATAGAAATTTTTTCGATTTTCGCGTCAATACACCAACTCCATTTCCTGAATCAGGGTCAATATAATTTTTTCATGCTTAGAAAATGTGCGCAATCAATTCCGCGCATAAAATTACCCCTATATGGCTTGCTGAAGCTGTATTGTAGTTTTTTAATTTTTTTGAAGTTGGTGATTATTGAAATCTGTGTATTACAACGAAAACATGAACGCAGTGACAATTCATCCCTGAATCAATAAAAGTTGTGTATTGACGCGAAAATTTAAAGTTGTTTGTTCTTATTTTTAAATACTATTTTCGTGTTATGATACCTATTGTTTATTCGCTTAATTGATAAAAACCAATACGAGATTATATTTAGGCATTTCTCACACCTCATTTCCATATATTCCATCTAATCCAGTGCCAATCAAAGGTCATCCTCGCATAGCCACAACACCGATAGTGCCTATTAAAACAACACGTTTTTTTCTCTCTCTCCGCAGTGCATGGACTTGGAATCGCCGCCAGCGGCAACGAGCGGACGATCTAGCCCTCACCACCGCCAGCCAACCACGGCCGTAGTATTTCTCTCGTCCGCCACATCTTCGTCGCAGTCTTCTTCCATTTCGTCTCAATCGGCGACAAGTGGAACCTGGTCACAAGACCGAGAACGAGCAGCAGGCCGAAATCAGCTGTTCAACCCGGTACGTGGCTCTCTTGTCTTTCAAAGACCAACTACTAGCATATGTCTGGGCTCTCTAGCATTCAGTGTGATATGTAAGAGAGGAACAGGAGAGATGACTAACCCACACTTTCATTCTTTCCCGCATTCTTTTGGAGGGGGAAGAAATGGGGAAGCAGTTTCGCTGCGAAAAATAGTAGAAAATTGAAAAGGTCTATGTGTGTGCACGCTGCCCGGGACGATGAGGAGAAGAGTGTTTTCTGAGCTCTTTTAATATGTATTCGATAATAATGGGTTGGCGCATGTTGTTTAGGATGAGTGAAAATTGGATTTTTTGAGGCGAAAGTTCAGCAATTTTTCGGTAAACTCTGTCAAAGGAAGCAAAAAAACAACGAAAACCTAATTCATGTTTTCGTTTCAATGAAATTTTTCATGTTTTCGTTGTAATACACAAATTTTTTTGCAGAAAAATCGAATTTTGCATCAATTTTTTAAACTTTCATAAAATGAGCACTGTAGCAATTTTTATAGCTAATTGAGACGAAGAAAATGACACCAAAACTATCCAATTTGAGCATTGTTTAGGGTTATTGAAACGAAAACATGAATCAGGGTTTTCGTTTCAATAACCCAAAACAATGTTCAAATTGGATAATTTTGGTGTCATTTTGTTCGTTTCATTTAGCTATAAAAAATTGCTACAATGTTCATTTTATGAAAATTGAAAAAATTGATGCAAAAACGGATTTAAAAATTCAAAAAAGTTTGTGTATTACAACGGAAACATGAATGCAAATTCAAATTTCAAGCGCATGGCATAAAAATTTTTTTCAAAAATGACCCTATTAGGGCTAATGTTCTGCGAGGAAACGATTGTGCGCATTCCCGAAACTTGAAAACACTTCCTTGACCCTGATTCAGGGAAATGAGTGTTTTGTATTGAAACGGAAATCGAAAAATTTTGAGTTTTCTCCCGCAAAATCATCTTCCTGTGGTAATTTTAAGCAAGGAATCGATTGCGCGCATTCTCGATACTTGAAAATGCTTTCCTGACCCTGATTCAAGGAAATTAGTGTATGTATTGAAGCGAAAATTGAACATGTACTAATTTCCCTGAATCAGGGTCAGGAAAGCATTTTCAAGCATCGGGAATGCGCGCAATCGATTCCCCGCATAAAATTATTCCCAGAAATATGATTTTGAGGGAGAAATTTCAAAATTTTTCGATTTTCGCTTCAATACAAAACATTCATTTCCCTGAATCAGGATCGGGAAAGCGTTTTCAAGCTTCAGGAATGCGCACAATCGACTCCTCGCATAAAATTAGCTCTAATAGAATCTTTTTTAATTTCGAAAAAACATGAAAAAATCGCCCAAATTTCAATTTTTTATACACCCTGTAATATTTTTTGTTGGAAAATTTCAAAAATATGGATAAGTAAAAATTTTCATGGAATTTGGAGAACTTTAATTTTGAAGCGGGATTCGAACCCACGACCTATAAACTGCAAATCTGTCACTTTACCATGGGTAAAATCCCCCAAAACCCCATGATATGGTACTCGTTTTGAAGCGTTCGGCGAGCTGAGTCGATTGGCGGCATTTTTTTGAGAAAAAAGTTCTGAAGGAATAAACTATCATGGCCAAATGGTTAGGAAACAGAACTGCAATTTAAGGTCGCAGGTTCGAGTCCCGCTTGCGTCTTTAACTTTTTTGCCTTTTTAGATTTTTAAAAATTTTATAGTAACTTGTTTATAACTCGACGAGACGAATAAAATGACACCAAAATTATCCAATTTGAACATTGTTTTGGGTTATTGAAACGAAACCCCTGATTCATGTTTTCGTTTCAATAACCCAAAATATTGTTCAAATTCAATAATTTTGGTGTCATCTTATTCGTCTCATCGAGTTATAAAAAACCACTATATAATTTTTAAAAATCTAAAAAGGCAAAAAAGTTAAAAACGCAAGCGAAACTCGAACCAGCGACCTTAAAGTGCAGTCCTAGAGTCCTAACCATTCGGCTATGACAGTTTGTTGTAAAATTTTATAGTGATTTTTTTATAATTCGATGAGACGAATAAAATGTCACAAAAATTATTGAATTTAGACAATGTTTTGGGTTATTGAAATGAAAAGATGAATCAGGGTTTTCGTTTCAATAACCCAATACCATTTTCCTTCGGAACTTTATCCATGGTTGTTCAATGCGACCAACACTCATTATTTCACGTTTTTCAAGAAGTACACACCAACCCGCACTTTTCGCCTGAGTTTTTTTCGTGTTCCTTCCCGCATAGTTCAGAATAGAATGGCAGCGAGGCCCGTTTCTGTCTCAGTCTTTCTTTTCTTGAGCTAAAACTGGGAATGAACGAATGCAAAGGCCTTGTGCCTTCGCTTGTTCTCTGTCCTAGAGAGGAAGAGAACTTTCTATGGTCACTCCTCTTGCCGAACGATCTCTCTTCTAACACTCGATTCTTTGTGTTCTTCTTCCAAGTCACATTGAAAAACCTCAAGGCTGGAAAACCCATTGGTTGCACCGCTTCCTTTATTTTCTTAACACTTTTTTCTTTTTGCAATTTTTATAAAAATCGAGAAAATTTATTCGAAAATTTACAGGAACAGGTTTTGGGTTGATCTAATTTTGGTAAAAGTTTAATTTATAGCCCGTAAAGTAGTCTTTTCGATGAATTTTGCTGACTTGGTTAAAGAGAAATCGATTTGTTTGAGTTTTTGATGCGTGCGTGTTAGTAACAAATAGTCTGTTTCCGAGTCAAGAGTTTAAAGGACCAGTCCACTCGGAAAAAAATACTATGAAAAAGTTAAATATTCGGAAAGTTCATGAAAAATGGAGCATTTTTTGTTTTTACGCTAACCCCTGAATCGTTATCGTTGCCGAGGTAATCGCGTTTGAAGTTGGCGATTTTTGAAAAACTTGTGTATTACAACGAAAACATGAATGTAGTGAAAATTCGTCCCTGAATCAATAAAAGTTGTGTGTATTGACGCGAAAATTCAAAAATTTTTTTGGTAGTTTTCGCAAGTTGATGAAAAACGAGAAAATTTTTTACATTTTCGCATCAATACACAGTTTTTATTGATTCAGGGACGACTTTTCATTGTATTCATGTTTTCGTTGTAATACACAAATTTTTCAAAAATCGCCAACTTAAAAAAATTGAAAATTTTGTCAAAAATCGAAAAATTCGGCAATTTGTAAAACTGCGTCGAACACGCCGAACGGGGCTCCGAACACGCCAAACGGGTCCCAATTAGGCTTAGGCCTAAGCCTAGGCTTAGGCCTTAGGCTTAGGCCTTAATTGGGACTCGTTTGGCGTGTTCGGCGCCCGTTTGGTGCCCCGTTCGGCGCAGTCGTACTTTTACAAATTGCCAAAAATTCATCAAAAAATTTGTGGTAGTTTTCGTAAGTGATGAAAAACGAAAAAATTTTTAAACTTTCGCGTCAATACACAACTTTTATTAATTCAGGGGCGAATTTTCATTGCATTCATGTTTTCGTTGTAATACACAGATTTCAATAATCACCAACTTCAAACGCAATTACCTCGAAAACTATAACGATTCAGAACATGCCGTAAAAACAAAAAATGCTTCATTTTTCATGAACTTTCCGAATATATAATTTTAGCGAATTTTCACTATGTTCATGTTTTCGTTATAATACACACGAGATTTCAAAAATCACCAAAAACTATATATTCAGAAAGTTCATGAAAAATGGAGCATTTTTTGTTTTTACGGCAAGTTCTGAATCGTTGTAGTTTTTGAAAAAATTGCGTTTGAAATTGTTCATGTTTTCGTTGTAATACACAAAAAAATTTGAATTTTTTCGAAAAAATCGACTTTTGCATCGATTTTTTAAATTTTCATAACATTTGAACATTGTTTTGGGTTATTGAAACGAAAAACCTGATTCAAGTTTTCGTTTCAATAACCCAAAACAATGTTCAAATTGGATAACTTTCGTCTCATTTTATTCGCTATTATCCGCTGAGGACAACCCATGATTTTTTCTATAAAAACATATTTCTTAACAAAATTTCTTCATGTCTCTTATTATCGATTCCATGTCGTATTTTCCTAGAATGAGTCGTTGCATTTCTCTCAGCACACAGAACACTTTTCCATAGCAAAGTCCGACTCCTTTTTTGAGCGAGCATTTATTCGTTAGAAAATTGATGTTATCGTCATGTTACACAAACACAATTTTTTATAACAATCATACCATTTTAGGCATTCAATTGGACAGTGGAAACACCAAAGCCGGTGTCAACAACGACATTTGTGGATTGTGGGCAGAATAAATCGACGGGAACAACCATATCGCAACCGCGTAGTGAAGCAGCGTCCCCTTCCTCCTCCTCCGGGACTTCCCCACCGCCCCCGAAAATTAGGTAAATAATTTTTTATCAACACATTTTTTTATTGCACTCATAAAAATGTGGGAGCTACTGCGGCTCTTATAGTCCGTTAGAAGTTCTTCAGATCCGAGACTAGACAAAGATCTTTTGACCGAAATTTTTGAGAATTATTTGTTCAAAAATATTGACGAGGATCCTGATGAAGTTTTGCATATGTGTATTTTGATGTAAGGAACACGTTGGTAAAGTTATTTTTTCAAAAAAAAACTTATGAAAACGCTATTTTTGACTTTTTACGAGATTAGGTATTCGAAAAAGTTTTAAAAAATCATGTTTTCATAAAGTTTTTTTTGGAAAAATAACTTTACCAACGTGTTTCTCACATCAAAATACCCATATGCAAAAATTTTTAACGAATTTGAACACAAGAAAGCGGATGGGGATTGAACAAACTTTTTTCCAGCCCTCCCTCTTCACATGTTTTGTGTCAAAAATTAATTTAAGAAAAGAATGAAAATAGGAATGAGTAATAGGAAAGCCTTTGATGAAGCTTCAAAATGTGAGAATTAACAACGAGGAGCTTCTTCATCACCATTTCTTTTCTTCTTGGTCGCGACTCCGACGTCGGAGGATTCGTTCAAATTTTGTTTTCACCTACTCATATACATGCATGTGATATAGGCTTCGACGGGAGCTTCTTTTCCAAGCTATTTGTTGTTGTTTGTCACGTTTCAGCCCAAGAAAGAGAAACTGCCATAGGACAGACTACAACCAAGCCAACACGTCGTTGCTTTTTTCTCTTCTTCAATCTTGAATTTATTTTCAATTATAAACAGGCAAACAAGGGCTAGTCTGGAGCAAAGTGACTCGAATTGCACTTTGATTTTTGAATTTTTATTTTCGCATTTAATGTTGCGATTTTGATTGTGCTAACTAGGGATGCACCATTTTTCAGGAACAATCCTTGAATCGGGCCAGGAAAGCGTTTTCACACTTCGCGCATGCGCGCAATCGATTCCCCGTATAAAATTACCCCTATAGGGGTCATTTTTGGAAAAAATTTTCGGGTCCGAAAAAATTTTTTTCATGTAAAAAATCCGGAAATTTTTTAAACAACCCAATAATAACATTGTAATATTGAAATTGTGCTATTCCACATTTTCTTCCTATCTAAAAATTTTGAATCTTCTTCAAAAATCCCACTTCATCTCAATCACAGGACATTTATCCCAATCACAGGACACAGGTTATCACTGAAAAACATCAATCAATCCTTTCTTTTGTCACATGTTCTTTATGTTGAACGCCTGTTACAACAAAACAATCGGTCCAAATTGATTACACGTCGTTTACCTTTTCTCCATTTTCTATCATTTCATTTGAGTGATTATGAACTTTATAATCATCGAAAAAAGGCTAACCCTAGCACTCTTTCTTCTTGCTGATTTCAGCCGTTTTTCATTGTGCTGTTTTTCTCCACTTCTTCCTGGGTCCGTCTTTTTGTCGGGTTGGGTCCTCTTCTTTTCACCACTTCCATCGCTTCTCTCGGTTTGATTACCTCGGAAGAATATTTGCTGTTTGGTGTAAATATTTGTTTGTGACTAATCTTTGCCGTTATTGAGACCCTTTAAGTCTGTTGTGCTTTTGATTTTCTATAGATTTTACAATAGTGAAAAAAAGGTGTAGTTAATTGTTGTCCTATTGAATTCATCTTGTTATCCAAACTCCTATTTTATTTTTGCTTAGGTTGTGTTCAAGCATGTCAAAAAAGTTGTCAAAATGTCTAACTTTGCCTGATTTTCAATAAAATCGTGTTTATTGAAACGATTGGTCATGAAGCATAAAATTTTATTGGTCGAGAATAGGGCTGCGCGCGGGCGGGATTCCGTTCCGCAAATCTCGCCCGCACTATTTTTTAAGAAAAAATCCCGCCCCGCAATCCCGCACGCACATTTTTGAAAATCCCGCAACCCGCCCCGCAAATCGCAGGCCAACGCGCATCCCTAGTCGAGAGACATAAAATTTGTTGCCTGATTTTATTCTTCATGATCAATCGTTTTAATAAACACGATTTTATTGAAAATCAGGCAAAGCTATTCTTTTTTGACATGCTTGAACGCAGCCTCAAACTTTTTTGTAACCGGTTCTTATTTGGCCGCCAAAGATCGCCGCCTTTTNATCTTAATTTTAATAAACACGATTTTATTGAAATTCAGGCAAAGCTAGACCTTTTTGACATGCTTGAACGCAGCCTCAAACTTTTTTGTAACCGGTTCTTATTTGGCCGCCAAAGATCGCCGCCTTTTGATGAATAGAAGCAACGACAGACTATACACCCTATAATAAAATTCTGCTTCGCATTCTAGCACGTCACTACTGTGAGGTCTATCTCGTTCGCGCGCATATTATACGTTTACCCCTTTTCCGCATTTCCAATTTGTTGTTTGCATGTAATAACCCGTACATTCGTTCGGAAAATGCATGTGCTTTTATTTATTTGGGTTAGGGAATTAGTGATTTTTGAGTTTTTAATCGACCTGAATCACTAGCTAAAAAACTATTTGAGAAAATTGTTATTTTTAGCTGTCAGGGTACCGCAAAAATTTCGATTTTTGAACAAAAATTCGATTTTGAGCAAAAATTTAACAATAAAATACGCTATTTCTCGGTCATATTGCCTACTAAATGTGTAAAACGCATTAAAACAATTTTAAAAATGCAATAAAACGACTTATCTGTTATTTGTGTAAAAACGCCATTTTTGAGGTACCTGTAAGAAACTAACCATTACTCTTTTAAAAAGTGTTTCAAACAAAAAATTTTATGTATTTTTATTCTCCAGGTGTCAATATAGGATCCTGGAAAAGAACGTTTTTTCGCGGACGAGTCAAAAAAGGTGCTAGCACCCAACTTACCGGGTCACGGATCTTAGGGGATCCGTCCCTGGGACGGATCCCCTATGACCCGTGACTGTCCCTATCTATAAGGGTTTTGGGTGCACCTTCAAAAGTTAGTCCGAACACACACGGACAGACATTATACGTTTTATATAAAAAAGATTCGATTTTTTGACCTCTTAAAATTTTAACAAAAATTTGAATTTTCAGGCGGATGCAAGTTGGCATTACACAACAGTCTACATCAACTACGAGCGGTCGCTCTGTCGGCCAGCGTATTAAAGAAGCGTCATTGAAAGACGCAATAACCACACATCAACATGGAGCTACTACACCAAGTTCCGCTACAGTGACACCACGTACAAGTCGGACCACAATTTCTACATGTGAACAAGTGGTTCAATCTGAGCCTATTGCTCTTAATGAAATACAGAAAAACACTTTGCGAGTAATAGGGCAGTATCTTCGTGATTTAGGAATGAAGTGAGTGTTTTGTTTGTTGGTGAAACTCATGGTTGACTAATTTTAGTGATACCGTAGAAGCCTTGGTAGAAGAAAGTGGTTGCCGCTTAGAAAATTCGCTAGCCGTGCGCCTACGCGAATATGTTCATCATGGGAACTGGAACAAGGCTTTAGATGTGGTAGAAAAAATTCGGTCCTTTATTGACCAGACCTCGTATATTACGCTGCGAGTTGTTTTATTAGAAGAGAAGTTGAAAGAGTTATTGGCTTATGGTGAGGTAGGGATTTCTTAAAACAAACTTGATTTAAAATTTTTGTTAAAACCAAAATTTTTACAGTGTGAACAAAAAATTGTACTTTTGCGTTTTTGGTGAAAATTTTTCAAAAATCATCTATAAAGGGTATTTGAATGCGAGAAACCGATTGCACGCATCGAAATCCCTTGAAAACGCCTATAGGTGATTTTTGAAAAAAATTTTTGCCAAAAAAATTACGCAAAAGTACGGTTTTTTTTTGGCTCAACTTGTACTTCTTTTTAGAAACTCATGGCACTGCGTCTACTGCAAGTTGACTACCCAAAAATTGAAATGTTTGCCAATCGTAGGAAGTACTACGCTACTCTACTCATGGAAGACACTCATTTGCTGATGAATAAATTTTATGCGAATAAGCAAGGAAACAAGAGTAACGCTATGGTTATGGCTATTGTTCAGAAAATTGTACCTCCATCATTTATGCTACCTCCAGCTCGGTTAGAGGAGTTGTTGAATCAAGGTGTGTGTGGAAATCAGGGCCTAATACACACATTGGAAAGTGGAGTAAAAATTTCGATTTTTGAACAAAAATTTCTACCACGAACTTTTATTGATTTTGAGCAAAATTTGATGTGCGCAGTAGACCTCAGATATGCGAATCCTTTATGTCTATAGGGATCTTTCCTATTCTTCAAGCATATCATGCTGATAAATTTTAGCTTGGCTGTATCAAATGTCCAATTGTAAGCTGCATGTGATGCCACAGAAAGGCCGGGTTGATGAGACCTGTATTTTGAAAGATCACGAATGCGGAAGTGCCGAATTTCCAACAAAAAATATCCAGGTACAAAAATTTTGATGTACTACTAAGGATTAGCGAGCCCACTTAACTTGATTTTTTTAGCTTTTTTCTTTGGAAATGACCTCTCTAGAGGTAACTTTATGCGGGAAATCGATTGCGCACATTTCCAAACCTTAAAAATGCTTCCTTGGCTTCGATTCAGGATATTATATTAAAGCGAAAATAATCAAAATTAGGAATTTTTTGCTGCTTTTGAAGTATATACGGCTTATTTTTTACAAAAAAAACTCGTTTTTAATTATTGTCAATGCGCGTAATCGATTTCCGGCATAAAGTTACCTAGGGATGCCAAGAACATTTGTTTCAAAATTATCAAATCTGACTTCAAAAGTCAGATTTTAGGAGCAAAATGCTACTAATTTTCCATTATATTTCAAATCAGATTTGACATTGAAAAAGCAAAAATCAGCATTTTGCCAGATTTAACACTGAAAAATCAGCAGACTTGGCACGCCTGAAGTTACCCCTAGAGAGGTCATTTCCAAAGAAAAAAAGCTAAAAAATTTTTTGAAAAATCTTGTTAATTGAACTTTCAAATCCTTAGTAGTACCAAATTTTGCCTGTATATCCACCAATTGTTTGTTTTTCAGGTCCTTCACGATCACTGTGCCGAAGTATGGTGCCTGGAATTCTCTCCATGCGGACGCTATTTGGCTTCAGGAGCAAAAAGCAACTGTGTACATATCTGGAAAGTAGACAATTCACAACGGGTCTCCATCTACCGTCGCCTTCAAATCCTCCAAGACATTACGGGGGTTTCGTCAATCTCATGGAGCCAAGATTCACAGTTTTTAACCGTTTCTACACCAGAGGAGAACAACACCGGTGTTTTTGTGTTTGATGTTCGGAAAGGGACCTTGGAACGGGAGTTCAAATTCTATGGCCAAGACACTTTCTCCGTAGCGTCTTTCTTCAAGGATCAATCCCATAAATTTGCTGCCGGTGATCAAAAAGGGCATTTTTCATACTATGTAAGTAGAAAGCTTGGTGTTTTGAACAGTTATATTACTCGTGTAGAATTTAGCGTGTTTTTTAATGCGACGTTTGTATAAGTATTTAAGGGCACCACTATTTCGTTCGGATGCCGGCNTATTACTCTGTAGAATTTAGCGTGTTTTTTAATGCGACGTTTGTATAAGTATTTAAGGGCACCACTATTTCGTTCGGATGCCGGCTGAACGGCTATTAGCGATTGTTTTTAATTTGTATCTTTAGGATCTCGATCGTGACTTGCCACACAATGATGCAGCACATGGAAATTTTGAAGGTTATCGAGTCCGAGCACTGTATTGCCTTAAAGATGGAAAATCTGTTCTAGCTGCTGATACTCACAACCGGTATGCGAATTTTTATATGCTTCTTTTTTTAAAAGCTAAATTTTCAGCATTCGCCGCTACGATTTTGAAAGCCACTATGATGAAACCATAATCCAAGAAATGAGTCCAATCATGTATTTTACAGTGGATCGAGCTGAGAAACAATGCCTAGTTACGACGAAGACCGAAGGAATTCGGTTGTGGTGTTTGAAGTCACAAACTCTATTGCAGTCTTTCTTTGGCGCACTTCACGGCGAGTTCGTGATCTCGGCGTGTTTTGGCGGGTTCTATGATAATTTTATCGCCTCTGGATCTGAAGGTAAGCATCATTTATCCTACCAGGTGCCAATTGGCGCACATCGGAAAAAAGGTGTTAAAAAAAACCGCCATCTGGTAATTTTTTGGCGAAAATTTTTCAAAAATTTTTTCTCCAAAATGACTCACATCCTTCAAAGTAGCACACCAATTTTCAGATGACAACGTTGTGATATGGAACACGAAGCGCTCAAGTCCCATAAAATACCTCCAAGGTCACACGGGTACTGTGAATGCAGTGAGCTGGAATCCTGTGCATTTGTGTATGCTGGCCTCTGGATCTGATGATGGAACTATTCGAATCTGGTCAACAAACTCGCCAAAAGAAATCGAATGAAGCTAATAATTGAAACTTATGCAGATTTCAGAGTTGTAAAAAACACATTATTTTGGTCTATTTTGTGAATGTTAAAAAAGATATTTCACTTTTATTCTCTTCATCAATTTTTTTTGGTTGAAATTTTGTCTTAAAATCTTGTCAACCTTGTGATTTCTGATTTTTATTAAAAGAAAATCATAGCAATGTTTTCACAGTAGCTCAAGGAAAGGATTTGGGGCTATTCAAGTCTGTGGGTCCCAATGACGTGAAATAATGAAAAAATGTTTAAAGAAAATGACCCCTTTAGTGTAATTTTTAACGAAGAATTCAAAAAACGCACTTCCGAGGTGTAAAAAACTTCCCTGACACTGTTTCGAGCAAAGTTTAATAGTATAACATGTGATTCTTGTTCAAAATGTGGGCCATTGGGACAAGAAAACGTCGATGCACTTAGTGAAGGCAAGATACAACGCTGCTATCTGGCTTCAAAGATCATAGAAAACTTGGGTTCTGCCTCCAACACACAGTTCATTTCTCTTATGTTATCAAAAAACGAACAAGTATCGCATGTTATATCTTTTTCAAGTTATATGAACTTTGCTCGAAACAGTGTCAGGGAAGTGTTTTTACGCTTCGGGAATGGGTTTTTTGGATTTCTCGTTAAAAATTACGCTAAAGGGGGGTTATTTTCTGGAAAATTTTTTTNTGTCAGGGAAGTGTTTTTACGCTTCGGGAATGGGTTTTTTGGATTTCTCGTTAAAAATTACGCTAAAGGGGGGTTATTTTCTGGAAAATTTTTTTTCACGTCATTGGGGCTCCCAGACTTGAATATCCCCAAGGATTTTAGACTGTTAATTTACCCAATTAGAAAATATCAAAGCGAAAATTGTATTTGAACTTTTCTCGGGCTTCATACATATTTGAAACTATTCTAAATCTTTTTTTTTTAATGTATGAAATGTAAATACTTATATATATCAACACTTAATATAAACTGTATATTAAATAAAATTTTGGGTTAAACATGAAAAGTTAAAATAGTAAAACATCAACAGGACTCATAGATTCGGACTTTGTGTGTCTTCAACATAAGATGGCACAGAATAAATAGTATATCCATCTCTTATATGATAATCTGCCAAAGTGCATTCATCGTCGGTCAATCCATGTACTAAAAATAGATTTTAATGGAAAATAAAAAATATATTAGCTCAAAGTTACAAAAAGTGAGAAGCCTTTTAGCCTCAACTATGCGAATTTTGGTCGCGATATAATTTGTTCATGGTAATAAAGGTAAACAATTTGTCACCATGATACAAATTGTTTACCTTGATCACCTCGAAAAATCATACCTGACCAAAATTCGCATATTTAAGGCTGATGACAAGGCTTTTCAATTGTTGAACTTTGAGCATCACTAATAGATTCGACGGATATGAAAATAGCATAAATTAAACGTCAATCTACTGACCTCCGAAAATTAGGTACTGTATTTCGGCTGGAATCATGGTTTTTTCTTCATTAGCCTTTTTTATCTCTCTAATTGTGCTGCTTTTCTTGACTTTGATTATAATGGTATGCCCAGAAAAACTACGCGTTTTGTTATAAATGATAACCTTTAGCTCCCTAAAATAATTTGAAAATGATTTTAAAAAATCACATACATGGATCGATAAGATGTCAAATAGTAAGAAAATACACTTGACAATGGAAAAGTTTCTCGTTGCGACAACCAGAAAATTGGCTTCAATTCATGTATTCATCCTCGTCAATTTTTAACAATCGTTATTAAACATAGACTTTATAACAAACCACAGATATTTAAACCGCCGCCCTCATACAATCCCAAATAGGCGTTCTAGGGGCTATTACACATTTACCCTTTGTTGGTGATCGAAGGTTCGATCCCGCTAGGGTAGAAAATTTTTTGAATCGACCAAAAAAATTTTCGACCCTAACGGGATCGAACCCTCGACCACCAACAAAGGGCAAATGTGTAATAGCCGTTCTAGGTGGAGAATAAGAGGGAGATAACAATGTTGTTGACACTAGTGAAAGTTACAAAAAGTGAAAGCCTTGTACCGGCCTCAAATATGCGAATTTAGGTAGGGAATGAAAAAAATTTTTCGTAGTGGCCAATTTGCCATATCGAATTGTCGTATCGAACAATTTTTATCGTGCCCGAAATTCGCATATTTAAAGAACGTGACGAAATGCCACTTTTTATAACTGTGAGTATCACTAGTTGGCGAACCTATTCAAAGATAAATAAAAACTCGATTGGAAATATGCTAACATTTAAGTGTTGTGCATAGCAGAGTCCGAAAATGGGTCCGGGACCCCAGTTGGGTCCCGGGACCCAAAGGACCCCATGCAAGATTTTTGCTTTTTGTCGCTATGTAAACATTGTGTAAAGTGAAAACTTTTTTATATTCATTCAATTGCCTATTCTCATTTATCATAAAATTATATTTTTGCCTTTCCGAAAATCCAAAAATAGCAATCTTCGACTACAAGGGGGGGGGGCAAAAGTCCTCGCCTAAGGGGCAAAGTCTTCGCCAAGGGGGCAAAAAAATTTAGCTTCAAGTAGGATTCGAACCCGCGACCTGGTGCAAAAATCCAAAAAGTCCATTTTTTTCAAAAACGACCAAAGTACTTTTGCACATTGCCCTATCAAGACGGCGTCTTGACCTCATTTGAATTAGTTGGAATATTGACACGAAAACCCTGAATTTTACATTTTTAAAAATATGCTTAATTAATGGATGTATTTAAAAACTAAGACGGCTTTCTTTATAGCTCGACGAGACGAACAAAATCAAATTTAATCAATTTGATAAGGCTGCTCGGTAAATATCTCGACCAGGGTTGTCGCGGCTCATAAAAATTATCGAGTTTTCGAGTTCAAATTTAATGTTTATCGAGTTCGAGTTTTCAAGTTTAGTAAGTTTATTTTTTACATTAAAAATTAATGATTTGTAATGTGATTTCCTAATGGTCCCCTTATGTTTTTGGTCAAAATTTGTGAATAATTTATAATAAAAATTGCCAAAATCGGAAAAAAATTTCCATTTTTACATAAAAATGGCTATTTTTTAAAGAAAAAAAGTTGATCATGATCACGGTAGGGGAGGGGGTAAGCCCGTGATCATGTTTGATCACGGAGGGGGTCTAAAAATGTTAAATATTTGATCACGTGATATGTGAATGACTCCTTCAAAACTCGATTATTTTTTCGAGTCCGAGTTTCAAAATTATCGAGTTTGCGACAACCCTGATCTCGATCAGCTATTTGCGACGTTAAATCAGTTCGAGACTAATAACGTCTCGAATTAGTTATAATTCGTCTCGAATTCGAGACATTTAACGTCTCGAACAATTTGAGACTCATTTCGAGACATTTAACTTCTCGACTTATTTGTAGGTCGAGACATTTAACGTCGCGAATAGCTGGTCGAGATGTTTAAGCCTAAGGCACTAAGAACTAATTTCATTTCACGGAAATTAGATTCGCGAATCTAATTTCACCTTTTTTCATTTCCGTATCTAATTTCACGAATCTAATTTCCGCGAAACCAATTTTTTTCAAAAACGACCAAAAATATTTTTTTTCGTGTCAAAAATATTTTTTCACGTAGATAGCCCCCTGTTTGGAATAAAATTCTTTTTGAAAAAATTTTAAAAAATTTCCCTGACCCTCTACAAAAATTTTTTTGGTCGCGGGTTCGAATCTCGCTTGAAGATAAATTTTTTTGTGAAATTAGATAAGGAAATTAGATTCAGAAAAAAAGTGAATTGAAATTCGTTCCTAGTGCCTTTGATAATTGTTTTAGGTTATTGAAACGAAAACTCTGATCCATGTTTTCATTTCAATAACCTAAAACAGGGGATTTTGAAATTGGGCAACAGTTTTCGAACCCGGATATCCTGGCCACCGTCCACTTGGACGGAATGCCTCGTGGACCCACGGGAGGGGGCATTTTGAATAAGGTGACATTTGGCACTAGACGACATTGGCACCTTATTCGGAATGCTTGAAGATCAAAAAAAGAAGAAAAAGCACAAAAATAGGCATTAATTATCAAAATTCATGCCGAAGTAATTAATTTTTATCAAAAATTCCAATTTTATAGCATGAATTTTGTGATTTTCGAACATTTTTGTATCCTTTCTTTTTTTGATCTCCACAGGGGCATTCCGAATAAGGTGCCAATGTTATCTTATTCGGGATGCTCCCCATGAGTCCACAGGAGGGGAGGGGGGATTCCGGATAAGCGCCGTAAATGTCTTGCCGAAGTCGGTATCAGCATTTCAGCCGATACGCGACATTTCACTTTTTGTGCTGCGAATTGTAATTTTCAATTCTTTAGATAAATTCTTATAATTATATTTGCTTTTAAAATGGCGTCAGCAAGCAAATCTGCCACGAGTTTGGAGAATGAATCGATACAAAATTTGGTCTCGGATTTGGTAGAAAACTTGGATTCAATTAATGTTTCTGCAAATGAATCGAAAATCTATGAAGAAGTAAAGTCAGCTGCAACTATGTCGGTCGAAAAATTGGTGTGTTTTTGAACGTTAATTAGACTTTTGAGTGTCATAGCGTCAAAATTGGGAGAAATTTCGCATTTTCAAATGTAACTTTAAGGATTAAGAAATTTACTTTATATTTTTTGCCATCTTTTGTGTGATAATAAGATGAGGTGAAAAGGAATCAATGGAATTAAATTTTCAGGAGACGAATATTACTATCCCAAAGTCGGTAACAAACATTTCAACTCGTCCATCGGAGCCGACACATCCGCTTCAATTTCGCTGGGCCTTGTGGTATTTGCATGCGGATAATTCGAAGAAATCATGGGAAGAAAATCTTAAGAAGATTGCTGTTTTCTCGACAGTCGAAGAATTTTGGGCGTAAGTTTTTTACTTTTTGCTAGTGAATAATTGCAAAATTTTTCAGACTTTTCAATCATCTCGTGGAACCGAGTAGCTTGCAGCGCGGTTGTGACTATTATCTTTTCAAAGAAGGCATCAAACCAATGTGGGAGGATACGGCTAATAACAAAGGCGGTCGTTGGCTATTGTTTGTGGACCGAAAAGCGAAAAAGTTGGATGAATATTGGATGGAATTATTGCTGGCTATTGTAGGTGAACAATTCGAAGAATATGGTAACGACATTTGTGGAATCGTTGTAAACGTACGTGGCAAGGCGGACAAGGTTAGTCTTGTTGAAAGCTTGTAGACATACCTCAAAGAAAGAAGGTAAACTACCCCCTCACTACTCATCTGACGGTCAAAATTTGGTTATTCATCCAATCATCGTCAAAATTTTTTGACTAAAATTCATTCATGATGGAAGAATGGATTTTTTTCATAAAAATTCAAAATTTTTTGTTATATTTTTTACCAGTAAAAATATCAAAACCGTAAAATTGTCAAAAATTATAGAAGTGGTGATTTTTTTGAAAATTCTTTTACTTTTTACTCCCCTGAATGGATCATTCATCCATCCAACCGAAGCCGTTTACCCAGGGTACCTTTAAAGTATGCTTATAGACTCGACCTTTTTAGCTCTCTGTATGGACAGCAGATGCGAACCTCGATGAAGTCAACTTGGGAATTGGAAAAATTTTTAAGGAAAAGCTGACCATTCCTGATACCGAGACAATTCAGTACGAATCGCATAAGGATGCTTCACATCGACAGAATTCGAACGTTAAAGCACGCTTGTCACTTCCGCAAATTGAAGGCAATCATATGCTTTCGCATTCTTCGGCAAAGGACAAAGAATGGGATATGAAGAGAGCGGGAAATTCGTCGAATTCGAATCGGTGAGTTATTTTTTTGTTTTGTTTCTTAAAACATTCTTTGTATTTAGCACTGAAAAGTTTACGGGTAAACGCGAATGGCGCAACCGTCGATTGCAGCGAATTGACTCGAAGTGATTCTAAAAAAATATATCCGTTCAATACACGTTTATATATTTAAATCCTGTTTAGGGATGCTTCAAAGAACAAAACAATACGTGTGAACAATGAACGAATAAAAATTCTAGAAAGAACAATTTTGTTATTCAATGTTATAACAATTTTGTTTTGACTTTTATTATAGTCGAAAATTTTTTGACTACCACTGAGCTTTTTATTGAATCAGGCAGCGTGTACATTGAATATTTCAAAATAAAACGAAAATTATTGTATTTTGCTTAAAAATTAAAACGGAAAATGGTCGAAAAACACCGAATACACTCGATTTAGAGCACAAGGAAAGAAAATCAGTCCAAAATTTTATAATGTCGCGCTTTTCGTTTCAATGTACACGTTGCCTGATTCAATAAAAAGTTGACGGTCGCTGCATTAGATGCATAAACAATATATAAGAAACATACTTCGTTTTCACACAAAATTTTTTTGAACATCCCTAGTCGTGTTTAATATTTGTATAAAATATGAAACTATACTTTGGTATGATGTTAACCATGTTTTGATAAATTTTATAAAAGATATTCTTGTAATTTTGCCGGTTTATTCCGTTCTATATCTATTTGTGATTCATTATTATGCATTTTTAAAACATTGTTATCCATCGTGTTTAAATTTTTCTGTTTTTCAAAGCGAATGTTTTTATTGGATAAAAGACCAACTATCAATTCATAGATTTTTGCTCGAATCGATGAGGGTAACCGACGGCTCGCGTAAATTTTTGATCGCAAATTTAGCCACCGATTCTTGGTCTTCTTTATCGGCATTAAAAATTTGTATTTTCACTCTATTTTTCTAGTGTTTTTTAACTTCCGAAGTTGATCTATTAGGTTTTGGTTATATGAAAACTTTTTTTAGGGTATTAGAAAGTCCTCTTCAAAACTAATTTGAAAAACATATTAAAATGACTGGTACAACCGCAGCAATTGATGTAAATGCTGGAATTACTAGCGAAAAATCCGCGACTATTCGAAATTATACCACTCAACCGAGATTAAGTAAGCATGCAATGAAAACACTAAAATATGATGTGATATCGTTTTTTATAGTTGTATAAAAACGAAATTTGTTGAAATTGTTTTAAAGCAATCACTTAGAACCTTTTCCACGAACTTAAATTTTGTCAAAGATTCCCTAACTTTCTCTCCCCCTGATATTATGTTCAATTTCAGTTTACAAAACTGTGACTGGTGTGAACGGTCCATTGGTCATTCTGGGTGATGTGAAATTCCCTCAATATGCTGAAATTGTCCATCTAACTCTTCCCGATGGCACGAAGAGATCTGGACAAGTTTTGGAAGTTTCTAAGAATAAGGCTGTCGTACAGGTGAATTACAAACTCTTAAAACCATTATAACGCCTAATTTGTAGGTCTTTGAAGGCACAGCTGGTATTGATGCAAAGAACACTGTTTGCGAGTTCACTGGTGACATTTTACGAACCCCCGTTTCCGAGGACATGCTTGGGCGTATCTTCAACGGCTCAGGAAAACCCATCGACAAGGGTCCACCAGTGTTAGCCGAAGACTTTTTGGACATCAACGGACAGCCGATCAATCCATGGTCTCGTATTTATCCAGAGGAAATGATTCAAACCGGTATTTCGGCCATTGATGTTATGAACAGTATTGCACGTGGTCAGAAGATTCCTATTTTCTCGGCTGCCGGTTTACCACATAATGAAGTAGGAAGAAAATTGGAGTTATTGTGGATCATGGGGGAGGGCCACTCCAGGCTCAAAATCGAAAAAATTTTTAATGATATATTTCAGGGTAATTTTATGCGAAAGATCGACTGCGCGCATTCCCGAAGCGTGAAAACCTTTGTTTGATCCTTAAAAATCAGCAAAAATTAAAAAAAAATTAAGTTTAAAGTCAATAAATGTGAAAATATGTGTAAAAATACTTATTTTTATCCATATTTTCACATTTATTGACTTTAAACTTATTTTTTTGCTTATTTTTAAGGGTCAAACAAAGATTTTCACGCTTCGGAAATGCACGCAATCTATTTTCTGCATAAAATTACTCTTAAATATATCATTAAAAATTTGTTCTCGATTTTTGATCCTGGCGTGACCTCCTGATCCACAATAGCTCTATAAAATTTTTTAACACAGANTTCTCTGCATAAAATTACTCTTAAATATATCATTAAAAATTTGTTCTCGATTTTTGATCCTGGCGTGACCTCCTGATCCACAATAGCTCTATAAAATTTTTTAACACAGAAGGATATGCTAATTTCAGATTGCCGCTCAAATTGTGCGACAAGGCGGTCTTGTCAAGTTGCCCGAGCGTCAGCACGAACAAGGCGATGACGATTTCGCTATTGTCTTTGCCGCTATGGGTGTCAACATGGAAACTGCGCGTTTCTTCAAGCAAGATTTCGAAGAGAACGGTTCTATGGAAAACGTTTGTCTCTTCTTGAATTTGGCCAACGATCCAACGTAAGTATGATTCGAAAAAAGTTGTGCAAATGACGTCATTTTTGACGGTCATAACGTGACTTCATCTTGTTATGCTTTTTTTTACCCTCCTTTTTACCAATCGATTTTCTGTAGTATAATGTAGTATAAAAGAGTTTGTGTATTGGTTGTTAGAGATATCACGTGATCAAAACTTTAATCATCTTTAGACCCCCCTACCCCTCCGTGATCAAACATGATCACGGGCTTACCGGCGAAATTAGAAGGGAGAAAGGGGGAGAGAGTACGCCGATCAAATAGCGCCGAAGGCCTAGGAACTGTAATTTTATTGCTTTTCCTATGCTTGGGTTGCGGTATTCAACTATTCTCACATCTATTGTACTTATAGAAATTTTTAGAATCGAACGTATTATCACCCCACGTCTTGCCTTAACCGCAGCCGAATTCTTGGCCTACCAATGCCAGAAGCACGTGCTCGTTGTCCTAACTGACATGTCTTCATATGCCGAAGCGTTGCGTGAAGTTTCAGCCGCTNTCTTGGCCTACCAATGCCAGAAGCACGTGCTCGTTGTCCTAACTGACATGTCTTCATATGCCGAAGCGTTGCGTGAAGTTTCAGCTGCTCGTGAAGAAGTGCCCGGTCGACGTGGTTTCCCCGGTTATATGTACACTGACTTGGCCACCATCTACGAACGAGCCGGTCGTGTTGAAGGCCGCAAGGGATCGATTACTCAAATTCCAATTTTGACTATGCCAAACGATGGTATACATGGTGTTTTGGGTTAAATAACATTTTCATTCTTTAAGATATTACTCACCCAATTCCCGACTTGACTGGTTATATCACTGAAGGGCAGATCTATGTCGACCGTCAACTCCACAACAGACAGATCTATCCGCCGATTAATGTGCTACCATCTTTGTCTCGACTTATGAAATCTGCTATTGGCGAGGGAATGACTCGAGAGGATCATGCCGATGTGTCGAATCAGTTGTATGCTTGCTACGCTATTGGAAAGGACGTCCAAGCTATGAAGGCTGTCGTTGGTGAAGAAGCCTTGTCTTCGGACGATTTGTTGTACTTGGAGTTCTTGATTAAATTCGAGAAGAACTTTATTTCTCAAGGTTTAGATTAGCTAAAAGAGACATATTTGTGTTATATTTTGGTCAAAAATCGAATTTTTTTCCAAAAAAATCTTTTTTGAAAAAAATTTTCAGTTGAAAAAACATGAAAAATCACCCAAATTCCGATTTTGGTACTGTTCCACTTTGGGGGGGGGGGGCACCAACGTGGTTTCGAGTCAGAAAATTTTTTCTAAAAAATGACCCTCTAGGGATAATTTTATGCGGGAAATCTAAAAAAGCGGTTTCAGAACGCTTCCTTCAAATGATCAAGCATGTGATTCTTGTGCAGTTTGTGGTCTTAAAGAGGACCGTTGGGGTAAGATAAAAGGTCGAAGAATTCTTCACTGTAAGCACGGGTAAAGGTTTGCTATTTGCAAGAGTTCATGTGGCGACAACAGTTTGGCAAGCGTCGTGATGCATTCTTCTATTTCTGGACCAAGTAGCAAACCTTTACTCATGCTTGCAGTGAAGAATTCTTCGGCCTTTTGTCTTACCCCAACGGCCTTCTAGGGTCACAAATCGCACAAGAATCACATGCTTGATCATTTTTCTCGGTGAAGGAAGCGTTTTCATGCTCTGAAACCGCGTTTTTTGGATTTTCCGCATAAAATTATCCCTATAGGGTCATTTTTTAGAAAAAAAATTTCCGATTTGGAACTACTCCACTTTGGGAACCACGTTGGTGGTTTCCAAAGCGGAATAGTACCCCGATTTTTTTTCGATAAACCCTGTACTTTTTTTAGGAAACTATGAAAACCGAACTGTCTTCGATTCATTGGATATTGGCTGGCAACTGTTACGTATCTTCCCACGTGAAATGTTGAAACGTATTCCTGCCAAGACGTTGGACAAATACTATCCTAGAGGTGGGGCCGCTGCTAAAGTCAAAGAAACAGAATAATCTTTATCCTAGCAATAATTCATAGATTTGTTGTGAAATATACGTCCTATTTGACTACAATGCTGTAAAATATTAGTGATGCGTCGAGATCACAATTTGATCCCCAAAATTTCGATTTCAATGTTTCATTTTTCTAAAAATCGAAGCGAAATTATAAAAAACTTCAAAGTTTTTTTAGGCCCCAGCTTATTTGTTTGCCAAAAATTTTTGTAATTTTTTTGTTGAAAATCATAATGGTCCACCATTATGATTTTTCATTTTTTTTTTTTTTCCCAATTTCGTTTCGAGACCCCAAATTTCGACCCATCATTATAAAATATATTACATTTCTAGGGCGTAGAATATTATTGTTATCTTTATAGAGTTGTGATATGTCTTTGTATCGGTTATTTTCTCTCTATGTTCATTCCTTTCTCTTTGTCACTTCCGTTGTAAACTGTTTGAGCTACTTTTTAGGTAGTAATATTAAGATACTTAAAAAATCTTAAAGTTTGGAAAATTTTCATATATTCTCTTGCCTTAGTAATAGTATGTAATGTTCTTTTTATAAATTTTGATTTGTGTCACCAAAAATTTTTACTTTTCAAGTTGCTCATTTCTATATTTAAGTTTATTTCTGACATAAGTGAAACTATATAATTTTGATTGAAAAATGATAATAAAGTTTTTATTATACAGTGGCGGACAAAACTATGAAAAACTGCTTAAAGGGGGTTCGGTTTGTGGTCACTTCGTGAAAAAATTTTTTCAGCAATCTTTGCGAAAATGAATTTTTTAATGAATAATCGATTCCACTCATTCCCGAAGCATGAAAATGTAAATTCTTTCGCCAGTTGATACGTGTAAATTCAAATTTGTACCGCTTCTCGTCCATTTTATGGTCCTAGTTTTTCCGGTTCTAGATTTTCTGGCTAACTTTCCACATTCCGGGCATCGCTGAAGTAGCTTTATCAATTGAGAAGTTTCCACAATTAAGAACTTAGTCTCCTTTTCTGCGATTTTTTTCACCTCTTCATTTTCCCTTTCTTCGGCGTCCATTTCTTCATTTTCTAGCAACTTCTTCACCTTCAGACATTTTTAAACTGAGACTATAAAGATAAAAATTGCCAAAGTTCAACAAGAAAATGAAGAAAAAAATAAAACAAAAAATCAAAGAAAAACGTCAAATTTGGCAAAATTTTTGGTTGTTTCGTTTAAAAAACTATGCATTCAATTCTCCACATCAGATTACCCCTAATTGGTCCTTTGCAATAAAAGAAATAAAATTTTTCACGGAAAGTGGGTTTTTGTGGGAGTATCGAGACCCGGGTCAGGGGTACGTTTTCATGCTTCGGGAATGCATGGAATCGATTTTTCGCTTATTTTTAAAACAAACTTTTCAAGAAAACCGAGCTTTGGGTGTCAAAAAAATCTTGTAAGGATACTTATTTGATAATGAATTTGATCGATTTCTAGAAAGATTCGTTCAAAATCTCTTTTACCAAAGTTGTAGAGCTTGATTTCTTCTACAACTTTCTTAAAGATTACTTGTGATGAAAATCGATAGAAAAACGAAAAAATCGCGCGAAAAAGTCCTTTGAAAAATTATAACCCTTGAAAAATTTCGACATAAACTGGAAACTGGCTATCTAAGGTTTTTCTAGACGGGAAATCGATTGTGCGCATTCTCGAAGCGTGAAAATGCTTCTATCGCCCTGATTCAGGGTAGGAATGATTGTTTTGGAGCGAAAATGAACTAAAATTCGGATTTTCGTCGGAAAACCGGCTTTCCCATGCGGGAATCGTTTGCGCACATTGCCAAGACATGAAAATGCTCCTGATTTAGGCAAGGGTGGGTGTTTTGAAAAGAAAATTAACGTGCAAATTCGTTTTTGACGAACCGACTAAAATTCGAAGAATCGATTTCGACCCATCATTAGCAACTCCCACGCTCCTTCTGGGCCGAAGGCCCGGAAAAAACATAATGATCCCCCTTATGTTTTTGCCCGAAATTGCTGAAAATTTTCGAAAAACATAAGTAGGAAAAGCCATTGATTGTTTGAAAAAATCGAGAAAATATCACCCTGGGGGACCAAGGTAATGTGCCCCTCCGAAATTTCTGGTTACGTCACTGGACTCCGCCCAATTCAACCACAAATTCAGATTTTTTTTTTGTTTAATTGCGCTAACAACTGCCAAGATAGTTATATAAAACATATCCTACATAAAATTTATTCAAAAATT
>OZJO01004030.1:0-16602 GCA_900406225.1 Acrobeloides nanus | reverse complement strand
GGGGGGGGGGGGGGGGGGGTTCGAACCCAAGTATAGTGTCGCACAAAGGTCAAAATCGAAAAATAATGAAAGGAAAAATTTTTCATGTAATTTTAAGGAGGGATTGCTTTAACCACTTTTTCTGAATCGAGAAAGTTAATTTTGACCTGCGGGGATCGAACCCTCCCTGTTAAAGATGACCTTTGAGCATCCTCACCGGTTGCACTATGATGACTCTCGTTGCCATCGTTTTTAGGCATTTTCGACAGCTGTGCCCCCACCCTAGTGGGCCAAAATTTAAAAAAATCTCTACACATAAGGGTCCCTCCTTATGTTTTTTGGGAAAAATCGGCCTTTTTTGGAGAAGTGCCCTCCTCTTCAGAAACTTTTGCCTTTCCCTGATATGGGGTCATTCACATATCACGTGATCAGGTCGAAGGGTGGGGTAGCTGAAAATATCACGCTTGATCACGGGGGGAGGGGGGGGGTCAGGCCATTGATCACGTGATCATTTTAAATTGTAACTTTTCAAATAACATAATACGTTTTTTTTTTTATTGACGCGAAAATCGAAAAAATTTCTATTTTCACCCGAAAAGCATCCATCTGGGGGTAATTTTATGCGGAGAATCGATTGTGCACATTTTCTGGTACTAGTTTTTAGGGGGCCCAATTGAATTTTTTTCAAAATTTTCAAAAATGGTAGTCCTGGGATATTTTTTGCTTAGAATTCAACAATTGTGAAACAGCTCGATTTTGATCATTTTCCCGCCAAAATAGGATCAAAAGAAGTATTTTCATGCTTAGGGAATGCACGTAATCGATTCCCCACATAAAATTACCCTGATCACGGTTATCACAGAGTGGAGAGGGGGTCTAAAAATGTTAAAAATCTGATCACATGAAATGTGAATGACTCCTATGTTTTTTACACCGTTAGAGGCCTCTGGTAGAAAACATAAATCATTTGCGAGTAGTCAATATGTAGGTGGTGTCTTGTTTAAGTGAAACGCAACCTAGAAAATTTCAAAAATGTACTTGAACTTTTCTCTTTAGCGAAGAAGTTCTCTTTAGTGGAGAGTTTTGTTGTTTTTTCAATAGTCAATACTTTGATCTCTTTATTAATCATACTATATATTTAAAATGTTACTGTTTAAACTTTTCATTTTAACAGGTATTTTTTATACCGGATATGGCGCACCAAAGAGAGGAATAAGGTGCAGGCAAGGTCAAACTTGAAAAAAAATTACGCCAATCGACTCAGCTCGCCGAGCGCTTCAAAACGAGTACCCTATCATGGGATTTTGGGGTTTGATCCATGGCCGATTGGCTAACGTGCTATGCCTCCACTCATAGAGCGTGGGTTCGATACCGCGCTTAAAAGTCATTTTTTATTTTACTGTCAAAATCCTGGCATAATGGACAGGGTCTGGTCAGCATACAACCATCCCTTGTGTTGTTACCATCGCAAAAAGGTGGTAAAAACATAAGATCCCCATGCACAATCTTCAAAATCTACTTCCTCCTTCATATATGAAAAAAAATGTCGAATCACCTCATAGCCCTTGATAGGCCAGTAAATTTATAGTTTGCAACAACAAATTTTTAGCTACACTACATCTACTAATTGCAAAACCGACTAAATTAGAGGAATCTTTTATAAATATGGAGTTAAAGTTACTTCACATGGAAGAAGAAAATGCCTCTAATGCTACCCCGATCGATAAGTCGACTGAAAATGATCCAATGCATCATTTTTTAGTTCATTCTTTGAGGCCGCATAATTTTTTGCCACAACAACAGTTAAACTCTGGCAATCAAATGCCTAGGTACGCATCTAATGTCCTTAATCATGTTTGGTGGCCATCTGACGTTGCTTATAATAATGATCAATTTGGATAAGCATTTACTATTGTTGCATATTTAGCTCAGACGACAGGCTATGTACCATTTGTACGTAGTATTTGTATATAAACGAATGTTTCTTTAACGAAAATAAAAATTTATTGAAAACTACATATGCAGCATAGATTTTACCGTTACTGAGATCTCGCGCTTATCATACATAGGCGGGGGGAGGTGCAGAAGTGCATTTTTCCGGAAGGTGCCCCTACCCATATTTGTGACCTGGTGACCTTTTTTCGTCAGCCGTATTTGGGCAAAAATGACTTTAAAATGGTATTTTTGGCAGCCTTTTTTGATCGACGAAGTTTTCAAATTTCCTCGGTGCTTACGTCTCTAACTATTAAATGAAAAATTAGAGGTTGAAATTTCTCAGTTGGGGTTGCAGAGGTTGCACTTAGCTGAGTTTGCAACCTAAGGTTGCAATCTGGGAACTAACTTTTTCGAAAATATGCATCCATCTGCCCCCTCCCCCGTTTGGCGCATACGGATGTACAATCAAACGTCGGACACGGAAACCAGTATTTATGATATAATTTTTTATTAATACTACAAAATAAGAGATAAAGTCTTTGACTCAAAAATAAAATTGAATAGAATTTTGGCAACTTCTTCAATCTATTGTACCCTTCACTTCTGTATAAAATGGAACTTTTCCAATAGCATCCACATTACAAATTCTACATTTCTCTGTTTTAGAAACACATTCTTGGCAATAAACCATGTGACAACAAGGCAAGAAAATTGTTTGGCGCTAAAAAAAAGGTTATTTTCTACGAAAAACAAAACATACTGGTTTTATCTTACAGCCCAAACAAATAAAATTCGCCATGGAAAACCGCAGATTGTCTAGTTCTCTTTTCAAGTTTTTAACATTTTTGTCTTCGTCTAATCTATTTTTGTAAATTCCTTGATGCCCATACGAAACCTTCAAATTTTCAATCTCTTTGACCAAGAGTGCATTCTCTTTTTCTATGATTCGCTTCTCTTCTTCTTGTTGTGACAAAACTTTTTCGCTCTTTTTAAGAAGGTTTAAAAGTTGATGCCGATCTCCTAACAAGGAATCATATTTTTCACGCATCCAATCGATAAATTCCTGTTGTGATTGAGATTTTTGAAGTAGCTCTTGGTTTTCATAGAGGACAGAAGTGTATTCTTGGATCTAAAAATGCCATTGAAAAGATAAAAAAAAGTATTATTAAAAAGGATAGGGATATATGAAAACATTTTTGTTCATATAAGATGGTAACAATTAAAATATTTGGAGCTAGTATACTTTGTTCCTGTCAACCGACAGGAGCAAAAATGATGAAAAAAATTTTTGAATTTTTTTATCAAGTGACCCTTTAGGGGTAATTTTATGCGAAAAATCGATTGTGCGCTTTCCCGAACCTTGAAAACGCTTCCTTGGCCCTGATTCAGGGAAAGAATCGGTATACTGAAGCGAAAATCAAACATTTTCAGATTTTTATGAGAAAACCGTCGATTCTTAGGTTTTTCTGGGTGTGCGCAATCGATTTTTCGCATAAAATTACCCCTAAAGGGTTACTTGTTTAAAAAATTCAAAAAAATTTTTTTTCATTTTTGCTCCTGTCGGTTGACAGGAACAAAGTATATTAGCTTCAAATACTTTTGCACAAGGCCTGTTACTCCCGGTTCACCGATTTGACGCTTTTTAGTAAATATGAAGCCGCCAAACAATTGTCGCTTCAATGTGGTCTTTACAATAAAGCATTGCATAAATTTCCAGAAATATTTCCGGAAACGAGTTAAAAATTTTTCGTTTCAATAAACACAATTTTATTGAAATTCAGGAACATTTAAACTCGTTTTCGGAAATATTTCCAATTTCCTAAAATATTCCCAGAAACTTGGAAATATTTCCATTTTGAAAATATTTTTCGACTCAACAAGACGAGTAAAACGAAGTATACCAAAACGATAAGAAATCACATGGCCGGGTGGTTAGTGAGCAAGGATTGCACTTATAAGTCATGAGTTCGAATCCCGACGCGAAATTAAGGTTTTCCGATTTGCATTATTTAAAACGTGATGGTACTCGTTTTGAAGCGCTCGGCTATCTGAGTCAATTGGCGCAATTTTTTTAATTTTAATCTTTGACTGTCCTTTTCGGCATTTTCCCGCGCCGTGCTATCTGTTATATTAGTGAAAAATTTAAACTTGAAAAATGAAAAAATAGCTCAAAAATCCGATTTTTATTACTCTATAATTGGGGGGGGGGGGGTAAAGCTTAGATGACCTGTTTAATCTAAAACTTACTATTTCATTTATCGAGCCACTGGACTTTGCCTCATTCTGACGCAGTGAAGTCAAAATTTCAGCATCTATTTTGTCACCATTTTGTACAGTAGTAGGGTACACCAAATTTCGTAATACCTTAGTAGCTTCTTTTAACTTGGCTGTCTCAGACACTTCAGAACAAGTTGATGGAGAATTAACTGATTGATTAATAATTTCTTCCGGTAGTCCATTTTTAATAATTTCCACCAAAGTAGGTGAATTTTTGACACTCTTTAGGGACACTTTTACTTCCGCAACAATTTGAGCACCATCCTTGATTCCATAATTTGTTACAAGCATTTGTGAGTCTTCAAGAATGTTTCCTTTGTAGGAAAGAGTGATTTGATGCACTTGTTCTGTTTTGGAGAGCATTTTTATGATTTTCTCTTTGGTGTCTAAGATAGTGTCATCCGGCATGGCATAGAAGCTTTGTGAGTAAGGAATGTCAATGTTCTTAACAATCAAAAGTTCGAGCATCATTTTTGAAAAAATTGAAGCCTAAACAATTAAGATTTGAATAACAAATACAATCAACTTGTTTTTTTAATCAAACAGCTATCACTCGACCCCTGTCTGGTGAAATTGAGCATCCTCCCCACCCAGGGGACAAGGTATTTTTTCCGATTTTGAACAATTTTGAAATAATTTCCATTTTTTCAATTTAATAAGAAAGTGATTTTTTCACCAAAAATCGGGAGCTAATACACAATAGGGGGAGGGTACCCAAGTGAAAAAATTTTCAAAAATTTTTTTCTGGCAATGAACCCTCTAGGGTAAAACATGCGGAAATTTAAGAATGGTCCCATAGGGGTTTTAGTGGAAATTAAACAACTCGAAAAATGTTGATAATTTCGCGCAAAAAATCCAGTTCTTGTTAGACCCTGTATGAAGTTCTCTTTTGTGCATAAGAACAACAGTATGTTTCATTTCTTTTGATACTAAAGTATAAAAAAGTTCATATAGATTAGATTATGACAAAGAAGGCATTTAAGATATTTGAAAGTGTATATTGCCTCAAGACTCATTTTTTCTTACTTTTTTTGGCACCGCACGAATAAAAATGACAAAAAATATAAGACGACATCATATCTACAGGGTGTAACAAAAAAAATGGCTTTTTCGATTTTTGCGAGATTTTTTCTAACTTTTAATTTTCACCAAAATAATCCTATAGGGAATTTTGCTATGCAAGGAATCGATTGCGCGCATTGCCGATCCTTGAAACGCTTCCTTGACCCTGATTCAGGGAAGAGATGTACGTATTAAAGCAAAAATAGGCTAATACAGGATCAGTGAAGCGTTTTCAAGATTCGACAATGCACAATCGATTTCTTGCATTGAAAAACCCTCTATAGGGTTATTTTGGTGAAAATTAAAGTGGAAGACTTTTGAAAAAATTGTAAAATTGCCATTTCTTGGGGACACTCTGTATATCATAATATTAATGACTTTATTTTTATTGAAAATTAAAAGTTTTATCACCCGGGGATTGTACCTGATGGCCCAACGTTTCTTAACTTGTTAGATCGGACAGGCATAATCATTATCCATTACACTATGGAGCCAATATTATAGCATCGCAAAAGCAATGCGTTCCAAAATTTTCAAATTTCTAACACAGCAATTGCTGGTCAGAACATGAAATTACCTCAAACTTGGGTAATTAAACCGACGACTTTTTCAGCCCATTGCTCTTTTGCCAAAAAGAATTAATCTTTTGATAAGGTTGACTGAAATTCGAGTGAGAAAATAGTAGTGAGCAGACGGAAAAGATATTCATCTCAATCTCTTTTTCACTGTTTATGTATATGTTGTGTCATCTTTTTCGTCTGCTCCAATAATATTTTCTCACTCGAATTTCAGATCTTATCAAAGGGAAAATGGTTTTGAGCAGAAGAGAAATGGGCCGACTAAGTCGTCGGTTTAATTACCCAAGTTTGAGGTAATTTCATGTTCTGACCAGCAAACATAGCTGTGTTAGAAATTTGAAAATTTTGGAACGCATTGCTTTTGCGATGCTATAAAAAATCCTGTTAGTTTTAGGATATGATTTTCTAACATTAACACTAACGTGAAAATACACCTTCATATATAAAACGTGTGTATCTGTTTGTACGGACTAACTTTTGAAGGTGTGATCCAATCTGTATCTGGCTTTACCACGTTATAGAAGGCGAAAATCTCACAAGGAACGCTATCAACTTGCCCCTATCCGATTTTGCAGAAACCGGTCTTAAACGATTCGCCATACTCGACTTGATTATAATTTTTGGAATTTTATCCCCATAGGGTTTCCTGAGAAGTTATGAGTGTTTAAAGTTTGCTGAATATACAGTGCTTCAACTCAAGCAAAATTACAAATTTCATGACGAGGAAAATCTATCTATTCATTTTTTGATTTCGAGGGAAAGGAGTAGGCAATCCCCTAAATACGTTACTATTCTCCAATGTTGCATAAATTGCCTGATCACTGGCGTATCCAAGAAGGTACGGGATGTACGATCATTATTCATAAAAATTCAGATTTTTGCAAGCATAAAATCTCTGCCCGCCAAAGATCTGGAACAAAATCTTTTCGGCAAAACATCAGAAACATTATTTGAACAGAAATTTTGTATTCATTTCAGCACTTTTACTTTCATATGTACAATGGAGACACAACATTTGTGACTTTTCTTCTTGTTTTCAACTTAAAAGTGTTCTAAATAATCTCATTCGATTTCATNAAATTTTGTATTCATTTCAGCACTTTTACTTTCATATGTACAATGGAGACACAACATTTGTGACTTTTCTTCTTGTTTTCAACTTAAAAGTGTTCTAAATAATCTCATTCGATTTCATTGGACTTTATGGGATAAACAACTAATCAAAGAGCATGTACAATTTTGATTGTTATTCGCACTTGTGAAGAAAGATCCAAGATCGGGCACATAATTTTATAGATCAAGAACAGTTTACTCAGAACACCTATGATCGAGAACAACGATATGCCTTTTCTATCTTTCTGCCGATTGGGAGATTATTAGCCCTTTACAGGGTGCGGCAAAAGTTCGGTCCATATTACCATTTTTTGCATTTTTGCACGATTTTTGCATGTTGCGGTCAAAAGTTTTCCCGTGGGTTCGGAGGCATTTTGGAGACCAGATTTGGACGTTTTTGCAAGACGGAGCTCCGGCGCACAAGGCGGAAGCAACCCAGGCACTGATCGCAGAGAACTGCCCAGACCACATCTCAGTCGACATCAGCCCGCAGCGAGCCAATGGTGACTGGCCACCGAATTCACCCGACCTGAATGCGATGGACTTGGGGCATCCTGGAGGAGAAGGCATGCTCGAAGCCGCACAAGTCGATTGAGGCGTTGAAGAAGAGTCTGACCAAGGAGTGGAATGAGATCCCAATGGAGACTATCCGAAAGGCGATTGACGATTTCCCAAAGCGATTGCAGAAGTGCATCAATGCGAACGGTGGCCATTTTGAAAATAAATAAATAAAATTTGTTGTTAAATTTGTTATTGTTATGTGTTGAATAAATTCTGACCCTGAAATAAAAAATTGCACTCCAGCTATGACTAGAACCTGGGATAAATTTTTCCTAATGCCCCTCAAGTTTTTACCGGCCGAAGATCGGCCAAAAATTAAAAAAAAATTACATGAGCTCCTATCCATCCTCTGGGACACATATGCATAACCCTTTCCTTTTGAATCAAATTTTATATAAAGTATAATTTTGTTCATATAAATAAGTCCAATCAGATTATATTACTCATAATTATCTGATTTGGAACAATTCCTAAGACTTTTGAAAAATACCCCCTTTTTTGAGGAATACCCCTAAAAACAGATCACTGTATCCAAAATTTCAAATTTATTTTTTATGAATTATTTAGCCCCCAAAGGGACTTGGGCCGATCCCGAGGTAGGTGCAATACCGGGCCGACCCGCGGCAGGTGGAGAGCAAGCCCTCGCAACCCGCCAGGTCCCAAAAATCAGGTAATCTCAAAAGAGCCCAATAGGACTCATATCAGAGATTAAGCTGATAAGAACAGATACTACACTTCAATCTTAGCCATCGGCCGAGAAGCGATACCCCCACTAAATTTCGGGGAAGATCTGTATGCGGGACTTTAGTTCGATGATAAGTCGTGTGGGGTTCCAGACACACGCTATTTCTTGTCAAGTTTTGGTTTCAGTTGTTGCTAGCGTCTCGAAATTCGATGTATTCTCTCTCATACATTGATTTTTATTGCGAAACGAGGATGACTCACGAAAAATTGTACTAACACTACACAGGTATACCGTAGGTTATTATACTACAAACTACAGGTTGTTAAGAAATTGATGTCATTTTTTGAAAACGGCGTTTTCAACCTTTTAAATATCACCATCTCTATGACGAAAATAGGTGGAATCGACGTTTTTAAGAAATTTTTTAGAAAATTTTCGATTTTTTCCCTTTGGGGACCAAGGGGTAAAAAATCGGATTTTAATACAGGCCTGACATAAGGGACACAAAATTTTAAGTTAAATTAAAAGTTTTGTATGACTTTGATCAAGAACATTGAAGGACTATAGTTGTCACAAAAACACTCTAGTTTATCGACAACACTGTAGTTAGCGGCAACCAACTTATGTTCTATTTTTCGACGTATCGAAATCTCTTATATCGTTTAAAGCGCAAGAGTCTAGTCAACAACTTGTTTTTGAAAACTAGAATCTAGTCAAAAACATTATAGTCTTCAACAACATTCTAGCGCGACAAAAACATTATAGTTTGTAAAGACTTTGAATATTTATAGAATAAACACACTAAATGTGTACATCCTTAGAAAAAAGTCAGAACATAAGTTTTTGAACATAAATTTTATGCACAGATATTGTTTACGCACTTTTAAGGAAAAAACAATGTTTATGTATAATTTCCGAACGAAATAATTTTTATTAAAAATCAGGTGATACTAACTACCATCATGATTTGTAATTGTAGCGCAAATTTTGACGTCGAAATTTAAATGGCATGCTATCAATAACATGTTTATAAAGTATAGTTCTTTGCAAGCATAAAATCTATGCCCAACAAAAGATCTGAAACAAAATCTTTTCAGCAAAACATCAGAAACATTATTTGAACAAAAATTTTGTATTCAACACCACTTTTATTTTCCTATGTACAATGGAGACATAAAATTTCTGCCTTTTCGTCTTGTTTTCAACTTAAAAGCGTTCTGAATAACCCCGTTCTATTTCATTGCACTTTATGAGATAAACAAATATCCAAAGTGCATGTACAATTTTGATTGTTATTCGTACTTGTGAAGGAAGGTCCAAGACCGGGCACATAATTTTATAGATCAAGAACAGTTTACTCGGAGCACCTATGATCGGGAACAACGATATGCATGAATTAGAGTTCTTGGTCTCTAGATTTTGGGACATCAAGAAGCCTGGATATTTCTCGCATAGGAATTTCATTTTGGTACATTCTAATGATCGCGGGTCTTAATTCCTTCATTTTTAGATAAAAATTGGGATATGATCGGATCAATTGGAATCGGATGAAATTGGGATATAATCGGATCAAACTTAAAATTAATCGAATCACATGTAAGAATGAACAAAATAATAGATAAAATGAACATTCTCAATTGACCAGTTTATTCTGCCGCACCTTGTAAGAAGTTGTATTTTCACGTCATTGTTAGAAAATCAAATCCTAACACTAACAGGATATTTTATAGCATCGCAAAAGCAATGCGTTCCAAAATTTTCAAATTTCTAACACAGCAGTTGCTGGTCAGAACATGAAATTACCTCAAACTTGGGTAATTAAACCGACGATTTGGTCGACCCATTGCTCTTATGCGGACAAGAATTTTTCCTTTGATAAGGTTGACTGAAATTCAAGTGAGAAATAATGAGGAGCAGACGAAAAAATATAATAAATCATTGACCAAAAAAGTTATTTATTAATTTTTTCTAATTAATAAATTTTTAACCCAAAAAATAGTTTTCAACTTCTGTTGCATAAAAATAGGGTGTTTAACCAATCAATAAGAGCTTGTGTTTCTTCTTTTTTCAAAAAATAAGCAGATAATTCCGTTTTTTGATAACAAAAATAATCGATTTTGTACATATGTTCCCCTTTTTCTATTTTTACTAATTAATTTGTCCAAATTTTATATAGAATGTCTTATGGGCCAAAAACAACTCAAAAACAAGGTTGGTTTAGAATTTTTTTTAATTATTCAAGCCATAAATTGCGGGCTCATAAACTATTAGATATTAATATATGTCTGTCGGAGTTAAAACTTTTTGAGGACTCCCCTAAAATTCGCTATTTTAGGTGCTCCTTACGCCGACACAGCGGCCTGAAACTGAAGTATCACGAGTACTCGGTACACAAAAAATTGGTGATTGGGAAATACTTGATACTTGTACTCGATACTCGAACTTTTTGATTATTCGATACTCGAACAAAATTTTCTTTTCGAGTTACTCATTACTCGAATGTCTCAAATACTCGTGACATCTCTGGCCTGAGATCGCCGTGACCATATAGGGGAGGGAAGCCGTCCCTGCTTGATCGTATGCCTACCTCTATATAAACACGGCGGTCTTAGGCCGCCGTGTCGTGGTGTCGGCGTAAGGAGCACCTAAAATAGCGAAATTTAGGAGAGTCCTCAAAAAGATTTAATTCCGACAGACTTATATGCACACGTTTAGGTAAAGATCAAGTCTCCAAACTTATCGATGAGTTGTATTCTAAACATTTTACCTTGACTACCAAAACCAAGTTTTTTAACTTTGTAGAACACAATTGTCGAATCAAAGATGTAAATATTGCTTCACAAGCATGGGATTTTTTAAAGAATCAAGCTTCTACTTCAAAGAATACCCCAACTGAATTAAAAGCAACCCCTGTACAAAAATTATCCAACTCAACGACTAGGAAAAAGTCCATAAGCACTCAACAAAGTGCTCAAAATCATACTAAATTACAAGAAAAGCCTCTACATCTTCAACTTAACATAGAGCAAAAGAAAACCCAAAAACTTCAAAAAAGTCTTCAAAACTTACAAAAAAAGACCAAATTCCGAGAGAAAATTCAAGACGCCTATTCTATAGCGAATGGCCAAATTAAAGGAATTCTAGAAGAGTTACTGCTTTTTCAAAAATATATACCGGTTAAAGAGGAAAAGTTCAAAAATTTTCTTTGGTGTAACCTTAATGTCTAGGGTGTTTTTAATAGGTTCGATACAAACGCAAATTGAGGATTCTGTTCATTCCTCTCTTTCCCATCATCTTTCACCCTTTCTGAAGGAGTAATCTCCAAGACAGTAGAGAGCGTGGGAAAGGAAGGCTGTTTTTTGCGGGTGGGGTGTGTTCCGCAAATTTTTTTAGCACAAAGTATTTTTTGCGCTCTTAGGCTTATGTCTTAGGCCTTAGGCCTTAGGCCTTAGGTCTTAGGCTTAGGTCTTAGGCTTATGCCTTAGGTCTTAGGCCTTAGTCTTAGGCCTTAGGCTTGGACTTAGGTCTTAGGCTTATGCCTTAGGCTTAGGCCTTAGGCTCAGGTCTAGCCTTAGGCTTAGGCTTATGCTTTAGGCTTAGATCTTAGGCCTAGTCTTAGGCTTAGCCTAGGCTGTGGCATAATTTAATGTTGCACAGGATTTAGTGCTCAAAAAAGAGTACTTGTGCGCAAAAAAGAATACTTGTGTGCAAAAAAACTTTGTGCTCAAAAAAATTATCATGGGGGTGTTCGCCCAAACTTTTTTTCGAAAAAATGTTGTTTTGAGGTTTCCTTAAAGGGGAGGGGAGTGACATTTATGGACTAATCCAAGACAAAAAATTTTTTCCTAAAAAGATCATTTTTAGTGGTAAAGTCATGCGAGAAATCGATTGTGCGCATCGCTGAAGCGTGAAAATGCTTCTCTGATCCTGATTCAGGGAAAAATTGTATTTTTAAAGCGAAAATTGTTATTGTTCACTTCAAAAACACGATTTTTCCCTGAATCAGGATCAGGGAAGCATTTTCACGCTTCAGCGATGCGCACAATCGATTTCTTGCATGATTTTATCTCTAAAAATGATCTTTTTAGAAAAAATTTTTGTCTTGGATTAGTCCATAAATGTCATCCCCTTTAAGAAAAAAGTACGTAGTTGGGGGCAGAAAGGATGTAGCTACATGGGGAACTAGAGCTGAGAACCTGGAGGAAAGGGTAGCTATAATTCCGGAGGAAAAAAATTGAAAAATGATAATTTTCACAGTTAACTCCTTTACTGATACAAGTCCCCATCATCTCCTAGCCAACCCCACCATCTAGATCTCAGGAGCGCAGCGCCAAGGGCTGCACTTCAGAGATCTAGATGGTCAAGAGACTGTATATAAGGGTTCCCTAGGGGGACCGTCTTAGCAAAACCAGCAAGAAATTGCGGCATTTTGATGTCACTTTGCAGTCGTTAGGAAATTTTTTGCGCCCACTTTCGCAAAAAAAGTCTTCTCACTAGGGATTCTCCATAATTTTTAATTCTTAATATGTCTTCAGGGAAATATGTCCTCAATTTACGTTTGTATGAACCATATAAAACGCCTTGTAAGAGATGAAAAGCTGTTAGATAAAATTTGGAAACTTATCATATTCAATGAAATTGCCATCGAAAGTGACCATTACGAATCTGAACATGAGCAAGAATACTATGAAGAATCTGAACAAGAAACTGATCATGAGGATGACATAGCCCAGGAAAATGACGACCAAACTAACAATGGGTACAAGATGGTGAATGGCCGCATCTATGCCATGGTCAGTTTTAACCTTTTAAAAAGTCTTTTTAAATATTTTTAGAAAGGCAATAAGAAAATCTTATATAATTCTGAAATGGACGGCGAACCTCATATTCATATTATACCAGATGATCATGTATGTGATGCTTGGTGTATAATACCTAATCGCCACAACATATGGGACGATGAAAATTACCCTGTGCTGTGTAAAGGAGAATGTGAAATGATAGCTTCTCCTTATCATATATGTAATGACATGTGTCTTAGTGGAAGACATATTTACCTACCAAAATTTGTTCCAGAAGAGCCTAAATATACTGATTTCATGGATACAGAAACTGTTGCCAAGGAATCGAAAAATAAGTGTATAATAATGTAGAGTTACTTATTTGTATGTAGCACCTAATGCATTTTATACTTTGACAAACATTTTGAGCTTTAAATAAAAGCTATTTTTTCCATTTTAACTCCTAAAAATAGCGAGGGGTCACTTGCGTACGAAAATTTGCGTCCCGGACTTTTACGTCCGGACAGTTAAGTTCGGAAACTTCCGTCTCGTACATTTCCGTCCCGGACATCTGCACCCGGACATTTATCAAAATTTTCATCAAGCGTCCGGACGCAAATGCACGGAACTCAAATGTCCGGGCGGATGTTTCCGGACGCAAATAGTCGGATGCAAATGTCCGGACGCAAATGCCCGGGACGGATGTTTCCGGACGCAAATGACCTCTCGCCCTAAAAATTATAGTTCTAGCTACAAAAAACAATCATAACTTATTCCTTGTATAATTTTCATCACACGCGCATTGCTGTGTCGTAAAAACCTATGCCTAACCTTGATTAAAACAACGACTTTGGTGTATTGAAAAGAAAATGGTTGTTTTCACTGACATGGTGGTCCAAATTCGTTCAAATATAGTGAAAAGAATTCGCATATTTTCGTTTCAATCAGTGTTGTTCCCTGGAACTCGAGGAACCAACATTAACATGCATTTATTTTACTTTTATTAGAAATTTGAAACCTTTACCAATATTCCAGGCTATTCGTCAGGCGTTAATCTCTATATTCCATATCTTGTACAGGTTTAACACATGGTATTAAAGGCTATTAAAGGTTATTAAAGGTATTTATGCCTTTAATAACCTTTAATAGCCTTTAGTGACCTTTAATAACTAATGTTAAACCTGTACAAGGTATGGATCATAGAGATTATCGCCTGACAAATAGCCTGCCATGTTGGTAAAGGTTTCAAATTTCTGATAAAGATAGCATAAATGCATGTTAATGTTGGTTCCTCGAGTACCAGGGAACAACACTGGTTTCAATATGCAGTATCCTTGTAGGAAAACATGACTCTCCGACGACACACTTGTACAAACACTCTCCCAAAATTTTGGACCGGAACGCGCGAGAAAAATCATAAGGGTCCCCCCTTACGATTTTTTGCGCGCGCAAAATTTTTTAGCGCGCGAGATCATTTTTAGGTCGCGCGTGAGCAAAATTTTCAAAATTTGTTACAAAATCATAAGGGGGAACCATTATGTATTTTTTGGCCCGGCTCGCGCTGCGCGCGGGCCCATTTTTTGCTTGAGCGCTGCGAAACGCTCCCTTGACCCTGATTCAAGGAAGAGATGCACGCATTAAAGCAAAAATAGGCTAAAGGGTCAGTGAAGCGTTTTCAAGATTCGACAATGAGCAATCGATTTCTTGCATCGAAAAACCCCCTATAGGGTTATTTTGGTGAAAATTAAAGTGGAAGAATTTTGTGGGGAATTGTTAGCCCTTTAAATTCTGCTACTGTCTCTTGGCGATGACACTGATAGAACTCCGTAAACGTTGGGGAAGTTCGATTCCGTTAAAGATCGAAATTCCAAAATTGGGTTTCTAAAAAAATTGAGGACACTCCGTGCATGTTGCTAACTAAATTCGGGGGTGGGGGGGAGTAAGCGATCCCTTNAATACGTTACAGTTCCCCAACGTTGCATAAATTGCCTGATCATTGGCGTAACCATGGGGTACTGGATGTGCGGTCATTACTCATAAAAATTCAGATTATTGCAAACATAAAAACTCTTCCCGTCTAAAGATCTGGAACAAAATCTTTTCGGCAAGACATCAGAAACATTATTTGAACAAAAATTTTTTGTTTTTCAGCACTCGGGTACATAATTTTATAGATCAAGAACAGTTTACTCGGAACACCTATGATCGGGAACAACGAATGCATGAAACAGGTTGACATGTTCACCAACTGTCAAATTTTGGGGTTACAACTGTCAAATGACAGTTGTAACTGTCAAATTTTTTTTTCATAAATTTGATAATTCTAGCATATTGGTGTTATTTGAAGGCAGAAATTCAACATTTTAAAATTTAAATTTATTTTCAAGCCTGACAGTTGCAACTGTCCGTTGACAGTTGCAACTGTCAAATGACAGTTGTAACTGTCAAAAATATTTTGCATAAATTTTTATAATTCTAGCATATTGGCGTTATTTGAAGGCAGAAAATCAACATTTTAAATTTAAATTTATTTTCAAGCCCGACAGTTGCAACTGTCAGTTGACAGTTACAACTGTCAAGTTGACAGTTGAAACTGTCAGTTGACAGTTGAAACTGTCAAGATGACAGTTGCAACTGTCAACTGACAGTTGCAACTGTCGGGCTTGAAAATAAATTTAAATTTAAAATGTTGATTGTCTGCCTTCAAATAACACCAAGGGCCTGTTCCTCCGGTCCTTGTAATTGTATTTGTACTTGTAAAAAATTTACAAGTCCAAATACAAGTACTTGTAAAAAATTTATAATTAGAATCTATTTTCAAATCGCATAACTTTAACAGATTAACGTTTCAGGCCTCCATCCCTCCCCCTAGAACCCCTGCCTACCCCCTAACTTTTCATGAGGAACATTTTTCGCGTTCACGAGAAATTCTGAAAAAATTCCCTTTTAAAGTTATGACCATTTTTCGAAAAACACTGAAAATCCAGATTCAAAACTAGATGCAGTGTTTTTCGAAAAATGGTCATAACTTTAAAAGGGAATTTTTTCAGAATTTCTCGTGAACGCGAAAAATGTTCCTCATGAAAAGTTAGGGGGGATGTGGGGGTTCTAGGGGAAAGAATGGAGGCCTAAAACGCTAAACTGATCGAGTTATAGCGATTTTTCGAATAATATTCGAATAATACTGAAAAATCGATATAACTCGATCAGGTTAGCGTTTCAGGCCTCCATTCTTTCCCCTAGAACCCCCGCCTCTCCCCTAACTTTTCATGAGGAACATTTTTCGCGTTGACGAGAAATCCTGAAAAAATTCCCTTTTAAAGTTATGACCATTTTTCGAAAAACACTGAATCTGGTTTTTCAGTGTTACTCGAAAAATCGCTATAACTCGATCAGTTTAGCGTTTTAGGCCTCCATCCCTCCCCCTAGAACCCCTGCCTATCCCCTAACTTTTCATGAGGAACATTTTTCGCGTTGACGAGAAATTCTGAAAAAATTCCCTTTTAAAGTTATGACCATTTTTCGAAAAACACTGAAAATCCAGATTCAAAACTAGATGCAGTGTTTTTCGAAAAATGGTCATAACTTTAAAAGGGAATTTTTTCAGAATTTCTCGTCAACGCGAAAAATG
>OZJO01004019.1:0-17049 GCA_900406225.1 Acrobeloides nanus | reverse complement strand
AAATAATCATATTTTTATCAAAATTGGGGAAAAAATGGTCACGGGGAAAAAATGGACAAGGGAAAAAATGTCCCTCAACCATAATTTTGGCGTCATTAGATTCGTCCCATAGAGTTATAAAAAATTGCTACAATGTTCATTTTATGAAAATTTAAAAATTCGATGCAAAAAATTCAAACAAGTTTGTGTATTACAACGAAAACATGAACACAAATTCAAATTTCAAACGCAATTATCTCGAAAACTACAACGATTCAGAGGCTGTCGTAAAAACGAAAAATGCTCCATTTTTCATGACCTTTCCGAATATATCATGTTTATATACGAGTTTTTTCCGGTCCTTTAATCTGACCAAAGATTTTAAAAAAGGCCTACGTGTTTTTGAGCGAAATTTGTTTTTCGTGTTTTGAGCATAAACTTTTGGGTCAGAATTTGTTTAAACTTTTTTGTGCTGCAATTCTATACTTCCAATCCAATAATTTTAATTGTTTAACTTTCGTGGGATAACTTTTTATTCATATTAAATTTCATGAATAAGTTTAGAAAGAGCCTCATAAATGAGTATGGAGATAATCTCATTGGCTGTAATATTTCTTCTAATAACAATCATCGGCACTCTTGGAAACGCTATCGTATTATTTGTGATATGTGTTAATAAGCAATTACATGATAGGTAATAATATCTTCAACAGGACGGGGGAGGATCTCTCAAAAAGAGGAACTATGAGATTTTTGAATTTTCACTACGTTCATGTTTTCGTTGTAATACACAGATTTCGAAAATCGCCAACTTCAAACGCGGTTTTCGTAGCAACAATAACGATTCAGACGGTTACCGTAAAAACAAAAATGCTCTATTTTTCATGAACTTTTCGATATAACTTTTTTATAGTGTTTTTTTGGAACTTATGCACTTCGCCCCCCCCCCAAATTTGGGGGGGGCCGAAGTGCATTGATCAATGCAGTTCGGCCCCCCCCCCCCCAAATTCGCATAANCCCCAAAATTCGCATAAATCAAACATTTGGGGGGGGGGGCGAACTGCACTGATCAGTGCACTTTGGCCCCCTCCCCAAATTTTTGGGGGGCCGAAGTGCATAAGTTCCTTTGGAAATTTATGCACTTCAGCCCCCCAAAAATTTGCTAACATGTACTTCGCCCCCCTCCAAATTTGGGGGGGGGGCCGAAGTGCATAAGTTCCGTTTTTTTCGACTGATCCTGGAAGGGATTATTCTGGGCAAATGTTACTCGCCATAAAAATTTTTTACCACTTTTAGGACAAATATTCTCATCGGGAACTTGGCACTAGCAGATTTATTATTTCTAATCTATTGTGCACCAGTCACTGCCTATAGCTATGTATTTTCGTGGGGCCTTTCAGAGTCTCTGTGCTACATTGCCGTCACACTGCAATATGTTACTTGTTACGTTTCTGTTTGGACGCTAGTTTTCCTAGCCTACGATCGATATTTGGTCAGTTTGAGTTGTTTTTGAAACTTTTCTTATAGCTAAATTTTAGTCAATAACAAGTTCTACGGTGACAAGGATTCGGCAGGGAAATGCTGTTATTTACGCATGTGTTGTCATATGGGTGGCGATGTTTGGTATCAACTTTCTACATATGAGAAACGTTGGTGTACTCCGCTTTCAATACGGCGTAATGATTTTTTAAACAAATTTTGAAAAATTCGTCAAAAATTGAAAAATTAACGAATTTTTCAATTTTTGACGAATTGTTCAGTTTTTTTTTTACGAATTTTTCATTTTTTTAACGAATTTTTCAATTTTCAGAATGACACACGAGCTGCGTGTGTTGACTCCTTGACCATCGCCACTGAAGAAGCTTCAATAGGAGAAGCACGAGTGTACTACTGGAGCTTTAATCTCTTGGCATTCTTGCTTCCGTTATCCCTTTCTATTGTCTTCTACTTTTTATTGGTCAAGGAATTATGGAAAGAGAGAATGGTCAAGTCAAAGTCTTCTAAAAGGTATCCAATTCAAGGGGCAGTAAGAGCGGAAAAAGCCGGTTAAAAAATACCAATACTGACAGCCCTATTCTTGAGGCACATCTGCTTTCTACAGGGTGATTAAAAAAATGAGAATTTTGCGATTTTTTCAAAAATTGCTTCCTGATACAAGTTTGTGTATTGAAGCGAAAAGTCGCAAAAATGCTATTTTTGCCTAAAAACGACTCCTCTTGGGGTAAAAATGTGTGGGGAAAGAAAAAGCGTTGTTTTTAGAGCAAAATATGTTATTTTCGAGTCGATATACAGCTTGTCTTGAATCCGAGGAATTTGATAAATGTCAAATTCGGATTTCCCGCACATTTTTAGGTTGTTTTTAGGCAAAAATCGCATTTCTGCGACTTTTTGCTTCAATACACAATACACCTTTCTTGAATTAGGGAAGCTTTTTTCACTTCAAAAATGTCAAATTCGGATTCCGTCGCATGTTTTTACATCTAGATCATTTTTTTCAGAAAGTTTTCGAAAAATTTTTCACGTGGATGGCCCCCACATTGTGTATAGTAGCTCCAAAAGTCAAAAATATTTTTGTTGTTATAGAATGAAACGTCATGCCACCAGAATGGTCTTTATTGTGATAATAACATTCGCCATTTGTTGGATGCCACAAAACATTCGCTTCTTTCTCCGCGGATTAAACTATCCAGAATTGAGCTTCTGGGAGATGAATACCGAATTGTTATTCTTGATTCAATCGACGGCACAAATTTTGGCCTATCTCAATAGGTAATTAATTTTTCTAAAAATGGGCCACTTCAGGGGCAATTTTATTCGAAGCGAAAAAACACTTTCCTGATTTAGGGAAGGATAATGTATTGAAGCAAAAATTACATTTTTACGATTTTTCGCTTCAATACACAGACTTTCCCTGAATCAGGGAAACATTTTCTAGCTTCGAAAATACCAAATTCGGATTCCTCGCATGTTTTTACGCCTAGAAGTTTCATTTCCAGAAAAAAATTTTCGAAAATTTTTTCATGTGAGTGGCCCCCTATTGTCACATGTGTTTCCAAACTGGACAAAATATGAAGTCATTCAAACTGGTCGGAGTTGAGGTCATATATAGGGGTTTTTCCGAGCGAAAAACACGAATACGACGTTATTTTTCACGGCCGCGTTCGAAAAACATGATTTTTTAAAAAATTGATTTTTTTGGTAACACCGGATTTTTGACGAAAATGCCTAACTTTTCACTCAAAAGAGAGTTTTGAACGCGGTTTTTTGCTGCTATCGTGTAGATAGCAGCAAAAGCAGAAATTTTCATACATTTATTGGGTCAGTTGTAGTTTCGGCAAATTTTGGTTGCCGAGAAAATAGTTTTTTTTCTGTAGAGGTTAAAAATGTGCGATTTCAGAAAATCTTCTATATCTTTAATTAATATCGTGGTCACTCCGGTATCAATTTTTTTTTGAATAAGTAACATACGATCTTTCACAAAAACGTGACCTTTTTTTTAAAGGATCATGCCCAAACATGCCTGACTCAGAAATTTCTTTATGGAGCAGTATGTTTGGGAATTGAATATATTTTTAACATAACTCGGCGAGGTTAAATCCAATTTTGATGATCTTGGGCCCGCTAGATTCCTTGAAACACGAGCTACAAATATTATCTAGACACCTTTACGTCAAACCTTTAAGAAAAATTGAAATAAAAATCCGAAAATGTTTGATTTTCGCTTCAATACACCCACTCCATTCCCTGAATCAGGATCAAGGAAGCGTTTTCATGCTTCGGGAATGCGCGGAATCGATTTCTCGCATAAAATTGCCCCCAATAGGGTCATTTTTACGAAAAAAATTTTTCTCCCAAATGGTCGCAAAATGCACCCCCCTTTAAATCGTTTTTAATGGCTATAAATAGGTAAAAACCCTAATTTTTCAAGTTTCCGACGCCAAGGTAGGCCGGCCGCGAAAAATAAATGTCAGATTCGTGTTTTTCTTATAAAAAAACCCCAGTATATGGTCTTTCCGACTATATTTCCTTTGACTTCATATTTTGTCCAAAAGAAACACATGTGATTGTATGGTAGTTCCGTAAAGTTTTCATGCGAAATTTTTTAGCCTTCTCAACCCGATCCTGTATGGCTTGTTATCAGAAAGGTTTCGCACCAGTGTCGCACGAACTTGGCTTCGATTTTGTCGATGCAACACTGGTATATCCAATGATCTAAAACATAGAACAATCATTTCGACGCACAAAGCTAGTAATAGCGATACACGATGCATTTCAACAAGTCGAAATATTTTTGAACCAACATTAACTCCCAACAATGGACTAGCAATGTAATTTTTTAAAGAACCAAAGTCCACTAGGCAAAAACACTATGAAAAAGTGTTATATGTGTTATATATTTGGAAAGTTCATGAAAAATTGAGCATTTTTTGTTTTTACAGTAACCACTGAATCGTTATCGTTGCCGAGAAAATCGCGTTTGAAGTTGGCGATTCTTGAAATTTTGTGTATTACAACGAAAACATGAACGCAATAAAATTCGGCATACACAATAATGGGACACAAAAACGAGACGATGAAGGGAATTACAAGCACAACTATTGTCCCCGTTCATGTGTTGCTCGAACGATCGCTCCATTCCGTTCTCCATCCCGTTTCTTTCAAAAATTCGTTCCTGAATTAATAAAAGTTGTGTGTATTTACGCGAAAATTCAAAAATTTTTTGCCAGTTTTCGTAAGTCGATGAAAGACGAAAATTTAAAAAAATTTTTGCGTCAATACACAACTTTTATTAATTCAGGGAAGAATTTTCGGCATAGACAAGAACGGAATGAGAACGATCGTTCGAACAACACATGAACGGGATAACAATTGTGTTTGTAATTTTCCTTCATTGTCCCGTTATTGTGCATGCCAAATTTTCACTGTGTTCATGTTTTCGTTGTAATACCAAAATTTCAAAAATCGTCAACTTCACACACAATTATCTCAAAAAACTACAACGATTCAAAGGGTGTTGTAAAAACAAAAAATGCTCCATTTTTTATAAACTTTCCGAATGTATAATTTTTTCATAGTGTTTTTTCCGAGTGGACTGTTAAACGTTATGTTTTCTTGAACTTGTTGCACTTTTTAAAAAATAGAAAATTTCCAAGAAATTCCAATGAGCTTGAATAGCATACAACAAGTTAATTAAGCATAGCTTAAAAATCGTGTAAATAGTCATTAGTGCGTAATCCTGTCTAGAATGATGGAAAGATTTTTACGAGCTACTACACAAAATCGCATTTTTGCGACTTTTCGCTTCAATACACAGGCCTTCCTTGAATCAAGGCAGCGTTTTTTCTCTTCGAAAATGTCAAATTCGGATTCCCCGTATGTTTTTACTCCTAGACGGGTCATTTCCAGAGAAAATTTTTTAAATTTTTTCACGTGCGTATCCCCTAACGTGTCGTAGCTCCGATTTTTATTCGATTGATAAGTCTTAAAGTTCATTAATTTAGACCACAGATGGAAGCTTCATCGAACAGCCATTCGGAATTCATCACGAGTAGTGCCCTTTCCCAATCACGTCACACTGAACAGACTACCGTTTGCGCCGAGGACATGAATGACGACAGCGAGTGCGAGGGCCAGGTTGTACTACTATGAAAGTGAATAGTTGAATGAATGAAATTTTCCTCCAGGGAAATTGGACATATTATCCAGACACATGCCTTGTGCGAAGTTGATACGGGTCGAGCAGATGGTGATTCACAGCTCATTTGACGAAGAGAATCAACCAAACTCATTTTGATATATATATCTCCTTTTTGGCCATATCTTCTTAATATACATAATACGTGTAATGTGTGTTTGTGCGGACTAACTTTTGAAGATGCAATCCAAAAAGCTATCATTTTATACCACAGTGAAAAGGACAAAATTCCAAGATTTTTGACACAAAAATCGAGGGGTACTCCGCCGGGAAAAATTATTTTACTTTTCACTGATATGAGATCGGTAATTACGGAGCATGGGAAATAGGATCAGTGATTATCGTTCCTTCAAAATTCGCATAATTATCGGAGAGCTCGGGAGCGCCGCTCAGAGACTCGAGAGCATCGCTCGGAGAGCTTAGGAGCGCCGCTTAGAGTGCTTGAGAGCGCCGCTCAAAGAGCTCGAGAGCGCTGCACAGAGACTCGAGAGCGTCGCTCGGAAAGCTTAGGAGCGCCGCTCAAAGAGCTCGAGAACGTCGCTCGGAGAGCTCGAGAGCGCCGCTCGAAGAGCTTGAGAGCGTCGCTCGGAGAGCTCGAGAACGCCGCTCAGAGAGCTCGAGAGCGCCGCTCGGAGCGCTCTTGAGCTCTCCGTTCGGCCTTGCTTCCGAGCGGCGCAACCGGAGCGCCGTAGGTGCCCTATTTCCAGTTAATCATTGTAAAAAATTTTTAAACAATTATTTATATAAATGGTTTATTTACAAATACATTGATAACAAATAAAGACAATATTAAGTGAATTATGGTAAAAGAAAATGAAAGGTTAGCGGTATTTTGGATGTGTTTGAGATCATTGAGCTTCTTTTGGCCTTCTTCAAGCTCTCGTTGTTGTGCTTCTATCGAGTTCTAAAAACAAATAAAAAGATCAGTAGGAACTAGTTCCCAAAATACGAATGAACTTTCGAATTTTTCTGACAAGTATTACGTAATTGGTTTACGGAACTTGTTTTAAGTTCAATTTAAAGTGCGTACGGTCTTGACATGTCTAGAAACGGAAGGGAATTTTTCATGGATCTGAATGACGTTTTTTTTAATTTTCAAGCCGTCGAGCTCCTTATTTTTAAGGATCTAATTTGGTAATAGTTCTGTTTTTTCTTAACACATAAGTTTTCGTCACAATTATAACCATACGTGGGCAGAAGGGGTCCATATTTTCCAAAAATTTACAGGGGTGGTCCAATTCTGGACCTCTGCCCAGGTATGCCCNTTCTTAACACATAAGTTTTCGTCACAATTATAACCATACGTGGGCAGAAGGGGTCCATATTTTCCAAAAATTTACAGGGGTGGTCCAATTCTGGACCTCTGCCCAGGTATGCCCTCGAGAGTTGGCAAAAAAGGTCGCCAAGTTTTTCCGGGACTGAAAATGCAATGAAAATGATCATTTTTGACGAAAAATTAGATGAATTTTGGTGAAAAATTGACAATTTTGGAACATTTTTAGTGAAAATAATGAAAATTTTTTGGTGGCTTTTAACCCCTGGGTATCGTATAATTTGGTTTTGCCTAATTTCCATAAGGACTTTGTGGATAGCCTAATAAATCACAATCATGACAGGATGCATTACAATGAGATTAAGCCTAAGCTTAGGCTTAAGCCTAGGCCTAAGCCCAAGCCTAAGACCAAGCCTAAGATTAAGCCTAAGCTTAAGCCTAAGGTTAAGCCTAAGCTTAAGCCTAAACTTACGCCTAAGCTTAGGCTTAAGCCTAGACGTAAGCCTAAGATTAAGCCTAAGGTTAAGCCTAAGCTTAGGCTTAAGCCCAAGCCTAAGATTAAGCCTAAGCTTAAGCCTAAGCTTACGCTTAAGCCTAAGCTTACGCTTAAGCCTAAGCTTACGCTTAAGCCTAAGCTTACGCTTAAGCCTAAGCCTAGGCCTTTAGAGGATATTCTTCCATAAAATTACTTTAAAAAAGTATCAGTTTTTAGAATCCTGTAGATTGCGTCTCCCCAGGGAGAAGAGGTCCAATGTTTTATATCCCAGTGTTTTTGCCCAAAATTAATCGGTGCAAATAAATCACAATCATGTTGGTTGTGTCACAACCATGTTGGTTGTGTACATGATATGTGTTTGTCTTAAAGTTATAAATTACATTGAGCATTTTCCCAATCCTTTGCACTTTTTCAGGACTATCTTTCTTGAACACATCTGTTACAACATTCGATAAGTTGTTCCGATCAACAACTGGAACCCAAAAGACCGGAGCTTCATCTGAAAATTTCTCCATTAAGTATCTTTTTTCGGCAACTTTTTTGTGGTGTAAAGTGTTTAGTTTGAAAAATGATCTTTTGTGTACTCGAACTATTGGGTTGTTCCATAAGTAGTGTCGGCCCAAAAAATGCTGGCGGCATTTTTCGCTCGTTTTCGATAAAATTTTTGCTCAATATTGGGTAAGAGCGTATGCTTTTTTGCGACTTTTCGCTTCAATAAACAATATGCCTTCTTTATACAATACGCCTTCCCTGAATCAGGGACATAGCTGTACAAGGAGGGGGTACTGGCGGCCTAAATACGACGTGGTCACTTAAAATTTTTTGGCAAAAACACGAAGTGGGGGGGGGAGAAACAGTGCCCCCTTGTTCAGCTATGATCAAGAAAGCATTTTTTCGCTTCGAAAATGACTTTAGCTTAAGTCTAAGCTTAAGTCTAAGCCTAAGCCCAAGCCTAAGCCTAACAAAAATGCGATTTTTGCGACTTTTCGTTTCAATACACAGGCATTCCCTGAATCAGGGAAGCGTTTTTTTGTTTTGAAAATGTCAAATTCGCATGTTTTTACCCCTAGATAGGTCATTTCCAGAAAAAATTTTTCAAAAATTTTCATGTGAGTGGCCCCCCCCCCTATTGTGTAGTAGCTCCCAAAATGTAACTAATGCAATAATACAATGTTTCTTTTTTGCCAACGAAGTAGTTTGCATTTGGGGAGACTAGTATTAAATTATGAGGAACGGAAACACTTTAAAGTGCCTGTCCTGCCCAGGATTAGCGGCTTTTCAAGTTGAACATCCAGAAACTCGATATGTCACTTTCATTCGTTCTTTTCAATGAACGAATGTGTGGGGGGGGGGTGTGCAAGACGTGTGAAATTTTCATATGATGTAATATAAGTTTGTATCCAAGTATTTACTTCTCAAATCCATGCCCGCGCACCACACAACGATCCATTAATGCGAGTCTGGTGGCTAAAATTTCTAATTCGACGCAGCGTTGCGTGAAATTTAGCTCGAAGTTTGAAGGGGGTATTAAAATTTTCTTTGAAATCTTGGAATAAGTATGAGCAATTTGGGGAAGGCCAAGTAAGAAAAGAGCGGACTAAAAACTTCCTAGTTGTCATTTTACGAATTTTGGGACGTAACCAAATTGTTTGTTTTCTAGGCGGGATTATTACCAGAGGCAAATCCTTCGAGGATTTTCGTCAAATTATTTAAGGAAGCTATTCTAGAAATTCGTAGAAAAACGTACAACCGGTGGGAAGTTGCCTAAAGCTATAGTATAGTTGGAGCTAAAAAAAGAGTTGTGGGAGAAAGTAGCCATGTGGTTTTTCTAAAAATATAAGATAGAAGCTTTTATTTTGGCTAAAGACAACAGGGGGTCTCAAATTTGGAAATTCGCATAATTAATCGAGCTCATTGATATACATCAATGCTTTTATATAAGACAAGTAAAAAAGTACAGAAAGAACAATATGGTAGAAGAAGATTTTTGAATTTTTTACAAAATTTTTGATTTTTGGCAAATTTTTGAATTTTTGACGAATTTTCAATTTTTGATAAAATTTTCAATTTTTGATAAATTTTTCAATTTTTTAAGAATTTTCAAAATTTTGATGAATTTTTCAATTTTTTACGAAATTTTGTATTTTTGTCGAATTTTTCAATTTTTGAGAAATATTCAATTTTTTTACGAATTTTAAGAAATTTTTAATTTTTGACGAATTATTCAATTTTTTACGAATTTTTCGATTTTTGAGAAAATTTTCAATTTTTTTACAAAATTTCAATTTTTGGCGAATTTTTCAATTTTTAACAAAATTTTCAATTTGTAACGAATTTTTCGATTTTTGAGAAATTTTTCAATTTTTGGCAAATTTTTTAATTTTTGACGAATTTTTCGATTTTTGACGAATTTTTCAATTTTTGATGAAATTTTCGATTTTTGACGAATTTTTTCAATTTTTGATGAATTTTTCAATTTTTTTACCAATTATTCAATTTTTGACGAATTTTTCGATTTTTGACGAATTTTTTAATTTTTGACGAAATTTTCAATTTTTGACGAATTTTTCGATTTTTTACGAATTTTTCGATTTTTTACGAAATTTCAATTTTCGGCGAATTTTTTAATTTTTAACAAAATTTTCAATTTTTTACGAATTTTTCGATTTTTGATGAATTTTTGACGAAATTTTCAATTTTTTTACGCATTTTCAAAGTTCAGCAATATGCGTAATCGATTTCTAGCATAGAAAAACCCCCAAACAGTAATTAAAATTTATGAAAAAATCGAAAAATCTCATTTTTTTGGACCACCCTGTCTATATATCTATACATATGGCTATAGGCAACTTTCCATTATTTGGTCTTTTGTGACCTTATGGCATCTTTGTGGGATTAAGACATTCTAGAGTTTTCCCATTTAGCCTGTAATTATATTGAAACGAAAAAAGGCTCTCAAAACAATGTCGTAATTTCATTAAAGCCAGCCCGATGGCCACTTAAGTGGTCACCATTATGCGAATGAAGCTAGCCTCTTGGAGATTCAATCACTCGAACCCATAAAACCGAACGAAATATCCTTTCACTGGGAGAAATTAGGCCAAATGAAAAAATCCGAATGACTCGTCAAGGATCGAGAGTGCATTTTTGAAGAGAAATCTTCAACAAGAAAAACGTCACAAGGATGAGAGATTTGTGAAATCTATAAGAAGTTTGCCTATAGCAAATTTCTCGTGCCAGCAAGCTGTGAGATGTCAATCAATTGGTCAGAAAAACAACACTCTTTGTCATTAAAAATTAATAGCTTAAGACTACGAATATATAAGTTTGGGTAAGGAAGACAAATCTGACTAATAAATTCTCAACATGGACGGATTTGATTTTTTTGAAAAAAAATTGAAAAAAAAACAAGGATATAGATAATTCATTTGGGATAATATTCCCAATTTTATTATGGCTGTTTTTGAAAAGTTTGTGTTGAAAAAATTTTTGATTCGGTTTTTCAAAAGAATTAAGAGAGGCTTTCTTGAAAAGTCGAAGGTCCCAGGCGACAAAGTTGAAAAGTTCGAGCCGGGCCCGGTTATATATTTTTGGGGAGTACTCAACAAGAGAATAAAAAAAGTTGGAACTAGTAAAAAATTTGGAACTACAGGGTGCGCCAAAAGGGGTGAGAGACTGACATTTGCGCACCGACTTTTGCGCACTGATATTTGCGCACCGACATTTGTGCACCGGAAATTTGCGCACCGACATTTGTGCACCGACATTTGCGCACCGACATTTGTGCACCGACATTTGCGCATTAGCACAATGAAGCATGAGCTAACTTTTACACCGGTTTTCTTACAATAATGTGAACTTGTTTGTAGGCAGAAATTTTATAAAATTCGGGGCACAAATGTCAGTGCGCAAATGTCCGGTGCGCAAATGTCGGTGCGCAAAAGTCTCTCACCCGCCAAAAGTGTGGACCTCATTGACTTTTGATTGTCTTTTTAACATTGTTAGTGCTAAATCATATTTTTTGTCCATTCCTTGAAAAGGTGGTCAAGCCGTGGGCTCAGAAGCACTGCGGTAACGCTATTGGTGCTTTCAACAAGACTCTCCACCCTATCATAAGGCCAGAATATCTCAGGAATTTTGTCAAAAGCATTTTCCGGATTGCATAAGCAAAGAAGAGCGGCTGTCTTCTTCACCTGACCTGAATCTGATGGATTATTCCGCATGGGCTATATTTTAATCGAAGGCAAATGCAAAAGCCCATAAAAATTTGGAATCCTTGAAGAAGGCACTTCAAAAAGAGCTTAAAGGACCAGTCCAATCAGTTACAGCCATATGAAAAAATAATATTCGGAAAAATCATGAAAAATGGAGCATTTTTTGTTTTTACGGCATGTTCTGAATCGTTGTAGTTTTCGAGATAATTGCGTTTGAATTTGCTACAAGCTCTTCGTTGTAATACACAAACTTTTTTTGAATTTTTTACAGAAAAATCAATTTTTGCATCAATTTTTTAAATTTTCATAAAATGAACATTATAGCAATTTTTTATAGCTAAATGAGACGAACAAAATGACACCAAAATTATCCAATTTGAACATTGTTTTGGGTTATTGAAACGAAAATTCTGATTCATGTTTTCGTTTCAATAACCCAAAACAATGTTCAAATTGGATAATTTTGGTGTCATTTTGTTCGTTTCATTTAGCTATAAAAATTGCTACAATGTTCATTTTATGAAAATTTAAAAAATTGATGCAAAAATCGATTTTTCGCAAAAAATTTAAAAAGGTTTGTGTATTACAACGAAGAGCTTGTAAAAAATTCAAGCGCAATTATCTCGAAAACTACAACGATTCAGAACATACCGTAAAAACAAAAAATGCTTCATTTTTCATGATCTTTCCGAATATATCATTTTTTCATATGGTTGTAACTGATTGGACTGGTCCTTTAAGAATTTTCTCGCGAGAAATTATCCTTTTAGGGGTAATTTTATGTGGGGAATCCGAATTTCGAATTCCTAAAGCATGAAAACGCTTCTTGGAATCAAGAAAAAACTGTTTTTCAAACAATATGAACAAGAAAATCATGTTTTATATCCGATATTTACTTATTCTGCACAAATTTTCCCGCCAGAATGCGACCACGCAGGGATGCCAAGTGCGGGAAAAGACTACGAATTCGATTGTCCGGCATAAAATTATACCTAAAGAGATCATTTCTCGCGAAAAAAGTTTAAAAAATTTTTCGAAAAAAATTCACGTTCAGTGCGACGCTTTTGTTGAGGCACAAATATCGGGTACAAATGTCAGGGCGCAAATATCGAGCACAAATGTCAGAGCGCAAATGTTGGGACGCAATTATTAGTGCGCATATATCGTGGCGCAAATGTCGGAACATGTATAGGAACGCAAATGTGAAAGTGCAAATGTCATGTGCACATGAAGGCGCAAAAGTCCTCCCACCCGTATTTTTTGAATTGTATGATGCCTGACTTTTCGCTTCAATACATTTTCCCTGATTCAATTAGGAATGCAGAAGATTTTCGAGTATATCTATGTTGAGAATATAGTGCTCCTTCAAACTTGTTAAAATTAAAAGAGTGTAAAAAAATTACCATGGTAGTCCGAGGTGGCATAGATGCCTATGCAAGCAGGTGAATTTAGCATAAGAATGACTAGAACTAAGAATAGCAGTGTGTAAATCTGTGAAAATATAGGGATTAGCAAACTTTTCGCTGCCAATCGTAGCATTAGACCGGTTAAACCGACAATGGACAAGAGAAAATACTTGTTGTCGCCGGTTGTGTTGTTTGAAAAAGAAATCCGATCAGGACAACAAACGAACGATTTGGCGAGCGAGGGCAGAGAATTACGTTTATGTCCGTTTTTTTTGCCGCGGTTTCTTGCAAAAATAAACACGTCGGTCGTAATAAAGAGAGCCCGATGGTTAGACGCCGTCCATCTTCGGACAAATAGAAACTTCTCGCTAAAAAAATTTGTTATAGTAATTTAAAATTATACACAAATTTGAAATAATACATTTTACGAAATTTTAAAAACAGAGAAACGTAGAAAAATTAGAAGAAAAAAATTAGCATCTTTGTTGAATCTTGGTCATGTTTAAGATATTATCCTTAGCTAGCAAAAGGAACGTCGCATTTCAACTAAATTGGCCAGAGAAGTCGGACTGGGGAGGGGCGAAATTGTCAGGTTGCATATTCATTCATCCAATGCGCCTTTGCGAAACACGGCCAAGCTTCTTCATAACAGATAACAATTTAACATAAACATTTGCTTATATGAGACACTCACACATACTTTGGCGACGTTCCAGGATTGAATTAATAGGATTTTCCTTCTTAGTTCGAAAGGAGTTTCGAGTCCTTGAAATTCTTCGATATAAACAAAAATTTTCAAAACTAGAAATTATTTTCATCTTTTTGTCCTTCATTTTATTCATCACTAGCCTGAATTCGCGCCTGTTCGTGAGAATTCAGGCTATGAATTCAACGTTTCTATATAGCATCTATATTCAACTCTTCATCTGTGAAAAAGACAATTTTACTATTAGATTGGAAACTAAGTTTTAAGACTCGTATTAAAAATAAAAAATTTCGGTTGCAAACGAAAAAATTTGTATACAATTTTCTCAATTATTCTTTGAACTATCATTTTTATATAAAATTTCACTTTTTTCAGCAAAATGGAAAAAAATAGAAGCATTATTCGCGAACTACTGAAATTTAAGTTTGAGCTGGGTCACAGCGCAAAAGAGGCCATGGACAACATCAACCGAGCCAAAGGGAATGGAACTGTGTCTAAAGCGACAGCTTAATTGTGGTACTCGAAGTTCCGAAGCAACAAAATGGATATTGAAGACAAAAAAGGTCCGGACGCCCTCGGGAAGTCGACCGACTCGCTGTCATCAACGCTGTCGAAGCCCATCCGTCGATGTCTACGCGCATGTTGGCCGAAGATTTTGAATGCAGCCATACGGAAATCGTAAAAATATTGCATGACGCAGGTTAGTCTTTTGATTTAAGGTGAGGTGGACCCTTTTTTCAGGCAAAAATGGCTCAAAAGTCGTTGGGTTTCAAAAGAGCTCACAGAAGCCCAAAAACGGAAACGCGTGGAAATTGCAACCAGGCTGCTTGGCAGACATCGCCATTCGCCTTTTTTTGAATTTATTGTGACATCCCCAAGCGACTTCTACCTATTCCGATCGTTGGAACACTGGTTGAGAGGAAAAAAGTTCAGAATGATCGAAGAAATGCGCCAATCTCTTACTGAATTCTTTGATTCTAAGGACCGAGAATGGTACCGCCGTGGGATCCACCAACTCGAAGAACAATGGAAAAAGTGATAGAATCTGGCGAAGAATACTTTGATTATTAGTTATTTGTTGTTTTCATTTTTTGTTCAATAAAATTTTGATTTGGCTCAAAAGGGTTCCAAAAAGAGCTCACAGAAGCCCAAAAACGGAAACGCGTGGAAATTGCAATCAGGCTGCTTCGCAGACATCGCCGTTCGCTTTTTTTGAATTTATTGTGACATCCCCAAGCGACTTCTATCTATTCCGATCGTTGGAACACTGGTTGCGAGAAAAAAAGTTCAGAACGATCGAAGAAATGCGCCAATCTCTTACTGAACTCTTTGATTCTAAGGACCGAGAATGGTACCGCCGTGAGACCCACCAACTCGAAGAACTATGGAAAAAAGTGATAGAATCTGGCGGAGAATACTTTGATTATTAGTTATTTGTTGTTTTGTTCATTTTTTGTTAATAAAATTTTGATTTTTAATATTAACAGGCATCAGTTGTAGTTCTCGGTAGCACAAATGTAGTGCACTTGGACGGTAACCAGGAGATCCGTGTTCGAGTCCCGGTCGGGTCCGAAAACTTTTGCCCAACTTTTATTATCTCGGGAATGGTCATTCGAATTGGTATGCGGTCTTTTTTAAAGGTTAGTAGGTAGGGGGATGGTGTGCAGGAAACAAAAAAAATTTTTGGGGTTCCCCCTAAAAAAATTAAAAATTCATTTTTTCAATTTTTAAGGGTCTCGTTATCTCGATTATTTTAGCCAAAAAACAACGTGCTCATTGCTTTTTATTCTTTTATCTGCTATTTATTTTTTTCTCTTGCTTTGAATTGTATCCTGATTTTTAGTGAAATTACTCAAATGAATAATCCAATTGAAGAAATTCAAGACCTTCATCTTCAAGATCTTTAGATGAAGCCGCAGCTATCCGACAATGATTTTGATGACTGGTTTATTACAATGAGACTACTCCATGAATCACAAACTTGCGACCACGAAAGTACTCGATCAACTATGGTATCGTCCCACTACCGCCGCCATTCACTTCGGAAAACTATAAGTGTGTTGAAAAGTCAATTGGCCGTGTTGTTCAAACTGTTGACGATGGAGGAAACTTCGGTGAAATTGGAAAAGTCGTAAGCCGTATTTCAACTTTCTATGTCAATCCAGATGGCTTTTGGACATCTACTGGACGCTCTATTGCTTGAATGTACCTCTACATGAAGCCGCAGCTATTCGACAATGATTTTGATGACTGGCTTATTACAATGGGACTACTCCATGGATCACAAACTTGTGACAACTGCGGTCTTCTAATTGTCGACACATGCGTTTGATTTGTTCGAAGGATTTTCGAGCCTCACATGTGCGCATACCACTTTTAGGCATGTTCTTTAACTCTGCATGTAACCTTATCAGTAAGTTTTCTTTATTTCCAAATCTCTTTTTTAGAGTTTCTACCACAAGAGGATCATTTTCAGCTGTAGCTGAAAAGCACTAGGAAATGATTTCTGATGGTAGAAATCGTACATGGATATGTCACAAGCGCCGATGTCTGCATGGTAACACAAAGCCCACAAAAGGTCTATATGCTGGTACCTTCTTCGAAGAATCAAAGCTTCAAAGGAAGACGATTGTAGTACTCTGGCTCGCTCTTCCCCCATTTTCATCTAATCCCCTTTAACCTAAACACCATGTATGGCGTGCGGCAGCTAATGCTTAGTAGTACCAAACCTTTAAAATTTTCACTGAAATCCTCAACTTTTTTTATGATGCGATCCCATTTTAACAGGGTAATTTAAAGATATAAATTTATTTTTTTTATACATCTTTTGTATCCAATAAGGTCACACAGTTATAATAAAAAAGAATTTTACATCATGAATATAAAAGAGGTGATAAGATAGGAAAGGAGCAAATCTTATTGCTATCTTCGAGGCAATGAACATAAAGCATACTTCACAGTCGAGAAAAACAGAATCAACGTCGAAATAATAAGACATTTTTTCCTAGCAAGTATAAAATTCTCACCGAATTACACGAATAAAAAAACTGAAAAGTCCTACAAAGATTCTCTATCAAACTGAATTTAGACCAGTGCATATATCAGTGGTGTAGTACAAAAATAGGGGGGGGGCAAAGTTGAACATTTTCGAATTTTATCAAAATCGTCGGGGGAGGGGTACCCTTATGCTTTTTACAGAATTTTTAGGCCTTAGGCTTAGGCCTTAGGCTTAGGCCTTAGGCTTAGGCCTTAGGCTTAGGCCTTAGGCTTAGGCCTTAGG
>OZJO01004018.1:0-31626 GCA_900406225.1 Acrobeloides nanus | reverse complement strand
GCTTTTTGTCGATTTTTGGAAATAAGGCAAAAATCGACAAAAAGCATAATTTTCAGAACATCATATCTTCGCGATTTAAAAAGCTTTTTCAATAATTTCTTTTGTACAAAATCCCTCAGATTCCCAACTTTCAAGATTGCCGTCGCTCGAAGAGATCCGTCCTATACTCGATTTTTGGCAAAGTTTTGAAAATAAGGAAAATTTCAAAAAATCGTAATTTTCAGTATTTTCGGGCTAGAAAATCGAAAATAAAATATTTTTTAATAATTTTTTTTCCTAAAAAAATTCGGTGATGGTGGCTATCGAATGAGCTATCGGGCGACTGAAATGGACTTAAACTCGATTTTTGGCGAGCTTTTTAAATACGTGAGTCAAGGTGCGGCTTATACGCGCGAAATTAGGGTAAAAATTCAATTTTTTCATTTTCACTTTTTATGCTTTAATATGTGGTCAAAAATGAAACACTTTTATTATTTGCTTTTATGGTGCAGTTGGTAAAGCGTTAGTTTTGCCGTTGTAAATGGGCAGGTTCGATTCTGTTCCTGCCGAAATATTTTTGCCTTTCAATGTTCTTTTTTTGAAAAAAATCGATTTATTTGAAAAAAAACGAAAAATTTGATAGAATTTAAAAAATTTTAAAAAATCGAAAAAATTGAGAAAAATTCGAAAAAAATTGAACCGAAAAACGCAAAAAAATCTTTGGGACGATCCCTTGAGCGCCGAAGGCGCTCGGTCTCCCGATTCTTAATAATTGACCCACTCCCACGGCTACGCCACTGTTTTTGAGAAAAATAATTTATTTTTACACTTTTTACTTCATTNTATTAATGACCTATTCTAGCGTTCTATCGAACGTTTTTTTCGAGTCTTCGGCGTTTTCTATTTTGCCTTTATGTGAACCTGGTGTGCCCCCCCCCCCTTCGATTCGATAAACGACTCCTCCCTGGGGGTGTCGTTATATGGAGTTTTGATTGTATAAGAAAAATGTACTCTGGTAAGCTGATTTATCTAATTAGGTTCTTTTTTAGAATTTTTCGATGTCTCTTGATATGTGATTCCTTGATGGATGGGTAAATGACAAATGGCCAAGTTTTTTTATTTATTATGAAAGTTAGCTTTAACGAGCATAACTTTACAGATCGAAATGAACAAGGAAAATTGAGTTAGAGGAGGAAAAAATATTTGGCTAATATGTTTCGAAAACTCCCTGAATACAAAAATTCAGACAATTTGGAGAACTTTTTGAAAAATTGAGTTTTTCCCCTTGATCCAAAAATTTCGAATTTCAAATTTTTTTTTAACGTCTGAATTTTTGTATTCAGGGGTTTTTCAACATGGGGAACTCGAATCTGAAGGAATTTTTTGATTTTAGTCTCAGGAGTACCCCACAATACCTCTATACTTCCTAAAAGTTTTCATGATGAAACCGGTTAAAACGGTCAGGGTAATTTTTTCATGACTCGAAAATTCGCGTAAATGACTCTCCGTCTAGAAAAACCATAGATAGTCAGTTTTCCGACTAAAATTCGAATTTTAGTTCATTTTCGCTCCAATACACCCACCCCTTCCCTGAATCAGGGACGCGTTTTCACTCTTCGGGAATGCACGGCATCTATTCCCGCATAAAATTACCCCTGTAGGAGTCGTTTTTAGAAAATAATTTCGGATCCAAAATTCATATAAAAAGTCGCAGAACTTTTCGATCAACCTAATATTTGCAATTTAAAATTTATTTAGTACGGCCTATAGTTGGAAAAAATGGTCTGCTCGCTCAGTCTGAAAACAAGGACAAAGGATGAAACTGAGCACGGACCGAGACTGTCGCAGTCCGGGACGCCAGTTAAAAGGTCTAATCCTCCTCAACTTAGGGGGAGGCAATCAGTCTAGATGTAATCGCTTCGCATGCCAAGTCACTAACATCAAAGTTACTGATAGACAAAGACGGTCGTTTGATGTTTCGAAACTTGACATTTCGAAACTTTTTTATGTTTTTGAGAATTTCTTCGAAAATACCAAGCCAATCCTGATAGTTTTAGTGTCTTTAGAAAGCTGGATTTCGTAGCAATCGAATAACACCAAAATCACGTCATAACTCTTTCTGGTTGCGGAGATATTACATAATTATTAAACAATGTCAGTCAGTTTTTTTGACATTTTTTACTAATTATTCAATAACTCCTCAAACATAAAGAGTTATAGCATGATTTTGGTGTTCGATTGCTACGAAATCCAGCTTTCTAAAGACACCAAAACAATCAGAATTGGCGTTGTATTTCCGGAGAAATCTTCAAAAACATAAAAAAGTTTCAAATGTCAAGTTTCGAAACATCAAACGACCATAAAGACCGACTACAAAAGCCATATTTTGAAAATTTAAATGCTAAAATTTGAGTCTTATGATCCGAATCCTTAGAATGAGAAAACATTCAAAACATCTTCTCTTAATAACCATAAAAAGCTACATTTTGAACACAAATCATCTAAAAAATCCACGGCTTCTATATAGGGTGGTCAGAAATAACTTTTTTTAATTAACAGAGATGTCTAGGAAAATTATAGGAAATTTTTTTCTGGAAGGAAAGTTTTCAGGGGATAATTTTATGCGAGGAATTGACTGCGCATATTTTCGAAGCATGAAAAAAATCTATCTGATCCTGATTCAGGCGATTTTCGCTTCAATAACTATTTCCATTTCTGATTCTGAGTATTTTGAATTCTTTTCTAATTAATATCTTCCGGGGCAATTTTATGCAAAGAATCGATTGTGTGCATTACCGAGCCTCGAAAATACTTCTTTTCCACTGATTCAGGAAAGGGGTGGGTGAACCAAAACGAAAACCGCTTGAATCAGCGTAAGGAAACTTTTTTCATGCCTTAGAAATGGAAATAGTTATTGAAGCGAAAATTGCCTGAATCAGGGTCAGATAGATTTTTTCGTGCTTCGAAAATATCTGCAATCGATTCCTCGCATAAAATTACCCCTTCCCAAAAACTTTGTTTCCGAAAAAATTTCCCATAATTTTCCTGTACATCTCCATTAATTTAAAAAAGCGGAGCTACCTCGGCACTCGTACTCTATTGAACGTGGTCTAAAATCGAAAAATTTTACTTTTCGAGATTTTCTCAAAAATGACCTTATTAGGGGCACTTTTATGCAGAAAACACGTTGGCGATGTTATTTTTGCGTAAAAATGCTTCCATTTTTTAGAAAATCGAATTTTCGAACATACAACGATCATTGAGGACAAAGAAAGTACATATTTTGAAAAGCTAATATGCAAAAATTCGATTTTCTAAAAAATGGAAGCATTTTTACGCAAAAATAACATCGCCAACGTGTTTCCCACATAAAATTACCCCTAATAGGGTCATTTTTGAGAAAATTTTGAAAAATAAAATTTTTCGATTTTAGACCACATTCAATGGGGCATAAGAGCCGAATTAGCTCCAAAAAACAAGTTATTTCCGACCACTCTGTAAATATCTTAATTTCACTATACGCAACTGATCAGGTTTTGACATGATTAAATGAAAGCTTATAGTTTTATCCCTTCTTTTCTTCTAAGTCTTTAAATTAAATCTAAGATCACCATCGTTTCAACGTAACTGAATATGACTGGTTGGGATTTTTAGATTATAGAATGTATTTTTGGAATCCTTAAAGTTGATTGTCTAAAGAGCTATATCAACAATATTAATCATTTTGATATTTATAGCAAGTCATAAATGTCAATAAACTATACGAAATTCTAAATAGTTTACTACTAGCAAAAATCTTGGCTATCCTTTTTTAGGATAAATCTATACATGTGTAGGGGGGGGGTGATGGTACTTTTGCGGTTTTGGGTCCGGTTCCTAATGAGGAACTTGAAACGAAAGAACTTTTTTGGTGGAACCGGAATCAGAATCGAAATCGCAAAAAATTTTTCAAAGATCTTCAAAATTCATCATTTTTTTCGCCAAAAATCGTCATTTTCTGAGCATTTTCATCTTTAAAATAACAATTTTCCAAAAAAAATTTCGTTGTTTTTTTGCTTAAAGGACCAGTCCAGTAAGTTACAATCATATGCAAAATGATATATTCGGAAAGATCATGAAAAATGGAGCATTTTTTGTTTTTACGGCATGTTCTGAATCGCTGTAGTTTTCGAGATAATTGCGTTTGAAATTTTGAATTTGTTACAAGCTCTTCGTTGTAATACACAAACTTTTTTGAATTTTTTGCGGAAAAATCGATTTTTTCATNGAGCATTTTTTGTTTTTACGGCATGTTCTGAATCGTTGTAGTTTTCGAGATAATTGCGTTTGAAATTTTGAATTTGTTACAAGCTCTTCGTTGTAATACACAAACTTTTTTGAATTTTTAAATCGATTTTTGTATCAACTTTTTAAATTTTCATAAAATGAAATTGTAGCAATTTTGGAGCTACCGTCAACGGGGCGGGCCACCCGTGGGAAAAATTTTCGAAAAAATTTTTGGCTCAAGAAATGAAGTTTTTTATCGCTTTTGGTCGCTGGTTGCAAACGCATTTCCGTGTAATCCGTAAACGACCTATGTTTTCTTGCCCCAACGGTCCTCTTTAGGACCACAAGAGGTGTCATAACCCATGCCCCCCGAAGTTTATCTTCCTGGAGCACCCCGGATAACGCAAAATGATGGGTTTGAAATGCGCGAAAGATCGAAAAATGACTTATTAACAAGGTCCACAACCATCAAAATCGTGTTTTTCAGGTCAAAAATTGGGGTTATATGTCTTTCCAAATAATTTTTAAAAAAATTTTTTCGAAAATTTTTCCGACGGGTGGCCCGCCCCGTTGACGGTAGCTTCGCAATTTTTTATAGCTAAATGAGGCAAACAAAATGGCACCAAAATTATCCAATTTGAGCATTTTTTTGGGTTACTGAAACGAAAATTCTGATTCATGTTTTCGTTTCAATAACCAAAAACAATGTTTAAATTGGATAATTTTGGTGTCATTTTGTTCGTCTCATTTAACTACAAAAAATTGCTACAATGTTCATTTTATAAAAATTTAAAAAATTGATGCAAAAATCGATTTTTCTGCAAAAAATTCAAAAAAGTTTGTGTATTACAACGAAGAGCTTGTAACAGATTCAAAATTTCAAACGCAATTATCTCGAAAACTACAACGATTCAGGACATGCCGTAAAAACAAAAAATGCTCCATATTCCATGATCTTTCCGAATATATCATTTTTTCATATGATTGTAACTTACTGGACTGATCCTTTATGGCAAAAAAGTTATTACACTTTGAGATTTTTCAAAAAAGTAAGTTAGGCTCCGAACTTAACTTACCGGTAAGTTAAGTCCAGGATCTAACTTACCGATAAGGTACGTTCCGCTCTGTGCCGAGTATTCCTGCTAAATGCACAAGCAAATGCATAAAGCAGCAATGGTCATTGATCAACGTCAAACATTTCACAATCAATCAATACATTGATAACAAATATATGATTATTCTTTTTTGTTACCCCTCACAGGGTCATTTTTGAGAAACAATTTTTTCGATTGTAGACCACGTTCAATGAGGTATAAGAGCCGAAGTAGCTTCATTTTTTTTATCGTTAGCCATAAAATAGTCATATGCCACTGTTCTTGATAAGTGTGACTGTTTTTTTATTTCAAGAAATCAATATAATGTTAGATTATAAAAAGTTTGACTTCGAAACAGGTTAGAGACAAATCCCTTCAGGTGATTTGCCTAAAAAATGAGAAAAAGAGCAAAAGGAGAGATCTTTATCTCATGAAAAATTTTGGATTGATCAAAGATTTAATGGCAGTTCATTACTTTGTTATTGTTGTTCACTTATACTCTTCCATATGTTTACATTTTCAAAATATTGTTTATTTTCATAAAAGTAATTTTTAATATTTAGAAATTCGCGATGCATTTTTCTTCTCCCCTACCAACTCAACCATATTTAAACTACCGAATTATTGGTGTGGTTGATAATTTTGCATATATTTCTGATGATGTTAGCACTGCCAACGCTACAACTTTAAAAATGAAACCAAGTTTGAGAATTTTGAAGAAAAATATTTTTGACAACTCAGAAGCTAAGCATTTTTGGAAAAGAAAATTTAAAGCACTTGGTTGTTGGGACTGTGATGAAACCAATGCTTCCTTAGCTATTTATGGAATGTCTCCATGCAAAGAATTTATTTATGCATTGGCTACGAAAATTGTTGCGGTAAAATTGATCTTTTACCACTTTGAGCAATATGAGCGATATCCTTTCAGAAATATTAAAAGTTTGAATAGGTGCCATTCCAAAATCGAAATTTGTTGTGTGTTTCTTTCAACTTTGCATTTTAATGTAGACAAATGGACATACGTGCACCTAGAGCACTCATGGGCGTTGGTCTGTATTTTTACAGATCAGGGTTGTGCCGAGGGGAAGGGTTGTGCTGAGTGGGAGGGGAAGATTGTGCTGAGTGGGAGGGGAGGATTGTGCTGAGGGAGAGGGGAAGGTTGTGTCGAGGAGAAGATTATGCTGAAGGAAGGGGAGAGGATGGTAGTACCGCCTGAAGGGGGGGGGGGCACTACCCTATAGGTAAGAGGGGCTGTACCATCTAAAGGCGGCATAGCTTGGGGGGGGGGTGGGAGTAGTGTCGTATGATTTTTCGATTTTCAAACAAATTTCTAAAAAAGGACCCTTATGTTTTTTGAAAAAGTTGCAAAAAATCGAAAAAACATATGGATGATTGTTTTTTTCGATTTTTTCCAACATTTCCCTCTTATATTTTTTCGATTTTTCATTTGAGACATCCTGTATATTGTTAAAAATCAAAATTTTGATTTTTGAAACAATTTTAACCAAATTTTGATTTAGTCCGATCTCTATTTTCGTTATGTTTTAAACATTTTACAAATCTTTTAGTATGATGAAGAATCTAATATGATTGCAGTCTTGTGGGATTTGTTTAAAATAAAAATTTCCGATGGATCATATTCCTCATATGATTTGGATATTGATGTTTCTCAGACGGATTTGGCACAGAGTTTTCAACGCGAAAGGTGCACAATCTGTAAATTTACTGAACTCAAGTGTATCAATGATGAAGAAATGATTATAATCAAATTTCGAACCATAGAACCAGTTTATGAAATTTTTCATATAAAGATATGTCAAGTAAGTTTTTTTATTATTCAAAATCAATTAGATGACAAGTGGATTTGATCAGATTCGGACGTTTATAGCACTGCCACTGTTCTATTGATGCTATGTTGACGAGAAAAATTAATTTTCGCTATGTTTTAAATATTTTTAAAATTCAACGGCATTAAATTTGTTCGAGATTTTTTGGGTAGTACCGTTTTTGGTCATGCTCTTTATGAATCAGAAAAAAATTTTGAGGTCCTTTTTCCTTGGTTGAAGCTTTGAATAATGTTTTTAAGGACCTTAGAAGGGTTGCGCGACAAAATTTTTTGGATTCTTGTAAAGCTCGAAATTTGGAGTATTTTGAAAAGAAAATTATTGAAAAAACTTTTAAAATGGCTGAGATATTCTCAAAAAACCGATGGTAGATGACTTTTGACTTACCCTGTACATTTTTTGACTTAGATCATTCGCGTCGACAAAAAGATTTGAGAGTGGGGGTTGATGGGTATGAGACTTTTCGAAAATTCAACTAACCCCCTGGGTATGTAGGATTCAAATCATAAAAAATAAGAATTTTTTAGAAAAACACTTTCACCATGTACAAACAAAGAATAATATTAGATATTCCAACAATGAATGAGCCGTTATACATTTTGCATTCGGATTTATTATTAAAGTCCAGAAATTTATTGGCTCATCAATCATCTAATGAATTCTATTTGATTGATGAAAAATTTCAAACTAAAGTTATGAACAGAAAGGAGGACTCTATTAAGGCATTTTTTTAAAGAAGTAAAAATTGAAAAAAATATTTTTTAGATAAAACGAGAATTGGAAGTCATTAGAGCAATTGAAAATGGCAACGAAATTTTTATCATCATGCAAGACTCCTTTTCCTATAATTATAGAATGTATAAAATTATAATTGATAACGAACATCACAAGTAAATTTAATAATTATTAGCAAAGGCGTACGCAGTTCATCAAAAACTGGGAAATGGTAATCTGGGCTACAACTTTTATATAAACACCTATAGCAAGTTTTCGCTTCAAATAAAGTTATAGCCCAATCTTCGAGGCTTACCCTGTTTTTTGACCTGGTCTCTGACAAACATCGACATTTTTGACCAGGTTATGGGGGTTTTCAGTCAAAATGATCTCCATAAAAAATGTAGTCCAGATTCCGAGAAAAATTTTGGTACATCGGGTTGGTATGTCAGCAAAGAAGTTTTTGAGTTAAAATTAATTTATTCATGAAAAATGGTGATTTTTCGATATTTTTAGCGTAGCAAGATTCCAAAACATATGTTAACTCAATGCTTTTGCCCAAAAAATAAGTTGTTTTACCGTTTTGAGCCATGGCCAATAATTTCTGATTATTTCGGACCAATTTTTTTGGCCCTGCTGATCCCCCCTCCCCCAGTTACGTCATTGGGCGGATATACGGACACAGAAATGGGCTTTTAATCCTACTACATAAACGTGTAATGTCTATTTGTCTTTGTGTCCAGACGATCTCGGAAACGCTTATTTAAACTTGGAATGTTATTACAAAAATTTTAGGGGACGATAAGAGAAGAAGATTGGCACCAAAATCATCAAAATCGGGGGCAAACAATTTTTTATTTTCACCCCTTGGGGGACCAAGAAAAAATATATATACATTTCAAGTTCAGTATATAGCTTGATTTTCCCGCTAACATGCATTCCTGTGTGGTCGTGTTGGTGGGCAAAGGAGATGCTTCTCGGAGTCTCTCGAAGAAACCGCGGAACTCTCGGCTTCCAGTCCTGATTATGATTTTACTAAATAACTTTTATGTTTTTAGATATACATTGGAATTCTATGCTTCATTTCCTTTTGCAAAGAAACCCATCCGGAGCTTATTATATTACCAAGATGGGATGATTTTACAAATTACTCATGGGTTTCTAGAGACAATTTTACTTCAAGTGCCCAAGCTATCACTGCTTTCTTTTTTGAGCATTCAGAAACTCTATAATTGTCGGCTTTTATCAAAGTCCTCGAGTAATGAAGAAATTAGAAGAAAAGAATTACCCCAGTTAGAGACAAAATTTTATAGTTTGCATGAGAAAGTGGAATTTGCTGTTCTTACCGATGTGGAAGAAGCTAGCGAAGTGGATATCCAAGTGTTAGGATGTTCAGAAGAAGAATTAAAAGAAATCATTGGGATGAACAAGAACATTAATATAATTCCTCATTTTGGTTGATTTTTTGTTTAGTTTTCTTTTTATTGTTATATTTTCAATACGGGTTATATAAAAATATACTTTTCCATAGCAAGAAAGTAAAAAGTGCCGACTAGTATAGTCCGTTTCAGTACCAGATTCAACAATTTTGACATCCCATAACCAGGTGATAGAAAACTATTCGTCCACACTAGGAACCCTAGGGAAGTGCTTGACATAAAAAAGAGTCGCAGGAAAAAATTTTTGCTAATCCTACTCATGAACACCCCATGATTGAAAAAAATCCGCACAAAAGTACATCCCTACCCTTTTCTGAGAAAAAATAATGCTTTTATATGTAAAAGTTATAATCTATCAAATTAGCAAGCTCCATGGCGCAGAGGGTAATCGGCAGCTTCATAGCCAAACAGTCGATGGTTCGGCTCCCGTCAAAAAAATGAACTTGGCGCGGAAATTGTCTATGCATAGGACAATGGATAAAGAAGGCGGCCGTCCATTCTGGCAAGTTAACATAGATGAGATCGCCATGTTCGAACCTGTCAGGAACTACATTTGAATTTCAATAAAACTTTTATACAACCCCTTAAATTCGACCTTGCAGATTTTTGGTATATCATTCATAGGTCGGCAAGGTGGGGGGGGGGATCCCTGATGAGGTGATCGCCCACCACCTCCACCAAAAAAACGACCTTTTTTTTAGCTTGAGGTAATCTTCTGCACCCAATTTTTATGGACCACCTCATATGTTCGGCGGGGTCTATGTGTGATCACTTCTCAATTTTGGGCCNAGGTAATCTTCTGCACCCAATTTTTATGGACCACCTCATATGTTCGGCGGGGTCTATGTGTGATCACTCCTCAATTTTGGGCCCATGAGTGCGTGGTCCCCCCTCAATTTTGGGTCCGTGCGTGAGTCAGGGGGAAGGCTTAACAAGTTTTACCCTAATGGAATTGAACATGGCTGTCTCAACGTTGCTTAACTTGCCAGATCGGACGTTGCCTTCTACATCCACTGCGATATGTAGTCAACACTTTTTTCTCACAATAAAAAAATATAATCTTATTATGGCACACTTCTAGTCTCAACATGAACATTTTGTCCATGATCAATACCAATTGGCATCCCAGTAGCTGGATTATAAGCATGCACTTCTGCAGGCACCATAACTCTCGGATTCATCGGTTGATGAGCATGCATATGTGGAGTGTAATATTCTGTTGGATAAGGATTGTATGGCCCAGGCTGACCTTGCATTTGAGCATAATGAGGATTGCTAAAGCCTCTAAGTGGCTCAACCATGGTTTCAGTATCGTCTAAAATGGTTGCTCTTCTTTGGAGTTGCATATTTCTATAAGTTTCGGCAAAGCAAATTGAGCACATTGTGATAATGCATTCAAAGGTCATTCCAATGACTAGGAGGGAAATTCCGATGTAGAATTTTTGGTCTAAAAATGTCAGTTATAAGACATTTCTCACCAAAAGATAAAAAATGCATACCCATGGTGTAGGAGCAAGTGGCGCAAATTATTAATGGAAGGGGAGGATTCAATCCCAGGAGGTTGAAAGTTTTGTTTTGCAGGAAGTACGGAAATTATCCGATCTCCTATTGTCGAATACTTTTCACCATAACTTTTGTTAGGAATATCTATACATAGAGATCTTGGTGTCTGTTTAAAGTTCATGTTCGTAGCTTAAAAATGGCACCAAAATCTCGGAATATGATTGTTCCTATCAAAAGTTATGGTGAAAAGTATGCAAGGAATCAACTGCACTCAGAAATATTTAAAATTTCCCTAGCTCTGAAAGTACTCTACGACAGGCCAAGACCATACATGGGCAAGCAGGGGGTACTGGGCCCTAAAATACGAATTGGTCCCAAAGGTTACTGTCGACCAAAAAAAAACGTCGACAGGCGAAAAAACCGAAATACAAATTCGTTCTCGATTTATGAATTCGTATACGAATTTTCACAACGAATTCAGTCTGGGCGGCTTCCCAAATACGAATTTGTCCATTAATTTTCCCTCGATACGACGAATTAGGAGGTAGAGTACCCCCCCCCCCCCCTTGCCCATGTATGGCCAAGACCGTCTCCTGGTCTTCCTCGGGAAATTTTTTATTGTTTGCAAGAGCTAGCAAACTACAACTACTCCGGAAAATTCTGTCCCCCCCCTCTATATAAGAACTTTATATACATCCTGTATATCCTACCAATTGTGATCTGCTCCATAATAGCCAGTATAATAATCAATGATGTGAATAATGCCACTGTCACTATACTACACCCCTAAAAATTTAATTTTTTACGCAAATTTCATAAAGTAAGTTTATCTCTAACCTTTGAAAACATATACCCTTCTTTCATATTACCCATAGTGCAACCCAACCATGCACATTCTGCTACCGCATAGACTAGAGCTAGCGCTAACATTCCAATTAAATAAAATCTTTCTAACCTGTCGCTTAAATGTACAGCAAAATAAAATCCGGCTAGGTATATTGTCGTGTTGATTATATTTAAGACAGAGAAGAAACACTGAAATTTGAATTTTGAAAGGCATAGCAAGGATACAAGGGTTATAATCATACATTTACAACCACCGGACTGTTCAGGGGGTGTCGCACGAATTTTTAAAATCCATGTCGCATGCTCTCCCACTTGTGCAGAAATTTCATAAGGATCCACTTTTATGATTTTTTCATTTTTGATCTATTTTTTTCAAAAATATACCTTCCTGATGTTTGAAAAAACAGGAAAACCATGTCGCATCAGATTGATCTGCCCGGCCTCTTGGGTACGATTATAATTATGTCATAAACTGGAGCCGAGCGCTACCGCATGCGGGGGGGAGGGGGTTCCGCCTCTAGCGATAACACTCTATACACTTGCGATGAGCGCTCCGAGAATTTGCTCCGCGCTCTCCGCTTTGAGCGCTAACGTTCTGAGCGCTTGCTCAGAGAGTTTTCTCCGATCGTTCCGTTCGAGTGCCAACGCTCCGAACATTCTATTCCGGGCACTTGCTTCGAAAACTTGCTCCGAGCTCTCTGCTCAGAGCGCTAACGTTCTGAGCGCTTGCTCCGAGCGCCCCTCTCTGGGCGCTCCGCTCCAAGAACGTGTTCCGAGCGCTTCGTTCGAGTGCCAACGCTACGAACACTATATTCTAAGCGCTTGCTCCGAGCGTTCTATTTTTAATTTTTTACAAATTTTTTAAATTTTAGACCAATTATTTAATTTTTAAAAATTAACATTTTTATATATTTTTTAATTTTTATGATCTCTTTTAAATTTTTAACTCATTTTAATTTATTATATATCAAAAACAAAAATATTTTCTTCTGGTGGGAATCGAACCTGTGATTAATTTCTATGAGGCAAGTGTCTTCGACACTCGGCCATGTGGACTTCTAGATCACTATTATAAAATTTCTTTATAAGACTTACGTTAATAGGAGCAAAAAGGGTCAAATATTTTTCCTTAAATGGTACCCCATGATTTTGGTGTCATTTTTCTTCCCCCACTGAGCCCTTTCGATTGGTATAGGCCGTGACGGAATTGGATTTAGGTTGACGGAGATAGCACAAACAGACAGAATTAGCACGTTTAATATTTAAGGATTTTTTCGATGAGGGTGCAACTTTTTACCTCTGTTTCAGCAACGTAATTTCAGCAGAGTGATGGGTGGATGGGAATTTGTTCTAGGGAGCAAATTGCAATCGGCCGCAAATTTTTTGGTGGATCCCAATTTGGCCGGCTGTGATTGATTCCCCCCTCTAAATTCGTGAGGGGGGTGTATACGTGCGGTACCTAACTCTCGCCAAATAAATTCTTACCCAATTACAAAACTGAAATCTTCTAATCGATCGAGAATTATCATCATCTTCATCAATTCGCCGGTATCCTTGAGCTTGATGAGATGATGTTAAAGTTTCCATTTTATAAACCAAATTTAAAAAAGCAAGACAACTATTTTTATATGTTATGTATAAAATTGAAGATCAATAATAGCTGTTCGGTTGGTCTTTCTTATCAGTCTATCTATATCAACGAATAGATATTGAGAAAAAATTTTGTGCTAAAAAATAAAAGACGCTTCTCCAATGTTTAAAAATTTAAAGTGGTATTGAAATAATGGTTGACCAATTGTAAACGTTAGCGTAGTTAATGTAATCTTTATTCAGTCGACATTTCGGTGATTTACACCTTTTTCAAGACTTAAAGGGGGTGCAGATCTGGGCTTATTCTTGAGAAAAAATTTTTCTCAAGCTTAAAAAAATGACCTTTATGGGGGTAATTTTATGCGAGAAATCGATTCCACGCATTCCCGAAGCATGAAAACGCTTCCTTGACTCTGATTCAGGGAATGGGGTGGGTGTATTAAAGTGAAAGTCAAACATTTTCGAATTTTTATGAGAAAACCGTCGATTCTTCGGTTTTTCTAGGCGGGGAATCGATTACGCGCACTCCCGAGGCATGAAAACGCTTCCTTGACCATGTTTCAGGGAAATGAGTGTTTTGTATTGAAGCGAAAATATGAAAATTTTGGATTTTTCTTCTAAAATCATTGTTCTAAGTGTTATTTTATGCGAGAGATCGATTCAGCACATCCCCGAAGCGTCAAAATGCATCCTTGACCATCGTCCTTGAAAAATTATGTTTCTACCATAACGTTTCGGGGATGCGCTGAATCGATTTCTCGCATAAAATAACCCTTAGAACGATGATTTTAGAAGAAAAATCCAAAATTTTCATATCTTTGCTTCAATAACACACATCTATTTCCCTGAATCAAGGTCAAGGAAGCATTTTCACGCTTCGGGAATGCGCGGAATCGATTTCTCGCATAAAATTACCCCCATAAAGGTCATTTTTAAAAAAAAATTTGAGAAAAAAATTTTTTTCTCGAGATAAGCCCAGATCTGCATCCCCTTTAAGGTCTGTTTACGAGACAAGACATAAGGTCTGTTTTCAAAACTTAAGGTCTGTTTACGTTTACAATTGGTCAACCACTATTCCAATATTTCGAAACAGAATTGCCTCGTTATGCGTCTCCATCATCCGAACTATTTCAAAAAACTACAATTTAAAGTGGAACAAACATCCAAAAAACATGTTGCATTGTCCCTGTTGCAAAAAAATCAAAAAATCTGTAGGTAATAAATTAAGTAAAAGTTATACCATTTACCGCTTCAACTGTTTTTATTACATAAGATGATTATGAAAGCAAAGAAAACAGGTAATGTCTATATAATTAACTGAACTTGTTTTGAGCCTAAAATTATACCAATTGATTTTTTGGATCTCAGTTCTAGACAACATTTAGTTGATAATTATGAAAATTTTCATATTTTTCGCTTTAGTTTTTTGTATCAATGGTAATTTTTTTCACGCTTCTCTGCTCCTGATTCAGGGAATACGAATTTTTGAGTCTTAATAGGGGTAACTTCCAATGGTCAAAGTCAAAAAATTCTAGAGATGTAATTTTGACCGATATTTACTTTTTGGTCATATTCTCGATTATTCTTCAAAAATCATAAAAAATATCTCTGTCAATCTTCAAAAATCATCCTGGGGACCAAAAGCAATTTTTCTTGAGCGCTAGGGACCCATTTTAGGGAAGGGGTGGTTGGTATATACTGTGTTTGGCGGGCCATCGGACGATCACAACAACGGAAGTTACCCCTTATCATTTTTTTTCGAGCGTTCGGTCTGTGAAGTACTGGTCAGAGATCTCCTCTTCCCTGCGCCACTTGGGGGGGGGGGATAGATGGAAAGACGTAAAAATGGTTAGAGCAACTATTCCATAGACATACACTCTGTAGCATTATTTTCGGCCGTTTAAAATGTTTTTAATGTCAAAGACAATTTTTAGCTATAACTCTCAGAGATATAGTCAACTACATTTGTCAAAGGGATCCCAATAACAGCATTTGTACTTCTTACCAAGCCGCTTTTACCAATTCTACAAAAGACGTTATTGGTCTAAATGTAATCCTAGCCAATAAGACTGATAATAACAAAGATTTGGAAGTGAAACAAGTCGTGTTAGACGAAGTCAATAGCACCGTAGAAACGCTAGTAGAAAATAATGAAACTCCTAAAGAAAGGGATTTACCTATTGATGACTTGGATAAGACCAATTCACAAGATTCACAAGTTTTGGTTTTCAAGAAAAATAGCAGTAATTTTGAGGTCAAATCATATTCAATTCGATCTAACTATCCATCATACATGGCGTCAGGGGTTCAGATCTAGACTATCCCCTGTCAAAAAGGTCCAAAAATAGATTACGTGTCAAGGTTTCCCAAAGGTCAAGGTTTCCCAGTTGTGTCAAGGTTTCCCGGTCAAGGTTTCCCAGTCAAGGTTTCCCAAATATGTCAAGGTTTCCCGACAGTGACAAGGTTTCCCAAGCTGGATATTTTTTCGGCCTATAGCCTAAGGCCTAAAGCCTAAGGCCTATAGCCTAAGGCCTATAGCCTATAGGACTATAGCCTATAGTCCTATAGGCTATAGTCCTATAGGCTATAGTCCTATAGGCTATAGTCCTATAGGCTATAGTCCTATAGGCTATAGTCCTATAGGCTATAGTCCTATAGGCTATAGTCCTATAGGCTATAGGCTTAAGCCTAAGGCTAGGCCTAAGCCTAGGGCCTAAGCCTAATTGGGAAACCTTGACACTAGGAAACCTTGACATTAGCTAGGAAACCTTGACCGTAAACGCAAAAATAGACCACCCCCACAAACAAGACTCCCCTCCATCTTTGAGTGTGAAAATCGACAAAAACTTAAGACTCGCTTGGGGAGGGGGTCGCAGGGTTCCCCAAATTATTTTTCTACTAAAAGATATTGTATTTTTAAATCTGGGCAAATCACTGAAACATTCTATGTTACCCTCGTTTTTGTTTTTAGAGCGACAGGAAAGAATATTGCAGCTCTTTCAAATTCAACTATACAAAATTATGCTTAAGTGATCTGACACCATTTTCAATGCCGGAAGAAATGAGAAAAGTCAAACTTTTCTGTGGATCATATAGAATAAATTGCCAACCAGTAATTTTTCTGTTCATTTCCCAAAAAACTCACAAGGGAACCTCAACCGCGCAATTTTTTCGAAAAGATGAATGTATTATTTTAATTTATCAAGAAACAATATTTTTGGCGATATTCCTAGAGGTTCATAGGAAAGAGAAATTTTTTCTACAGGCCTTACAAGATTTTGACTCGTAAGGCCATATCTCGGTTATTTTAAATTCGTGATAAAGCGCTTGGTAGCGGATTGTCCGATCATGGGAATCAAAAAAATTTCTTTTCTCCTAGCGTAAACACGCTACACATTAGCATATTTTCAAAAAAAGTTGATCAAAGTACAAGAAAAAATGAAACTTTGAGATTAATAAAATAAGACTTTGGCGAAAACCAAACAGCAACCGCCTGAACCAGCTATCAATCAAATTATTCGTCAAACTCAAGTACTTCCAAGCACATTAACCCTCATCGGCTAACCTCATTTTTAACGATTCTAGCTAACCAGGGGTCAATTTAACCCTATATATAAAATTATCGAAATTTTATATTTTTATCCATGATTTTTTACATCGATCTAACTTTGCATCTTTATTTCTTCATCTTCGAAGCACTTTTTCATGTCTATTCGGCCTGTTTTGACCATTTTGAAAAGCCCAAGCAAGCCCACTTGATCGAGTTGTTTTGATCGTGTGACAGGGAAAAGTTTATAGCGAATCATTAAAAAATTCCTTGAAGCAATATATTTTTCCAAGCAATTTTATCCAAAACATTTAAAAAAAAATAAAAAACATAAAAAAAGTTATTTTTATAGTAAAAATAATGATTTCAGGAAGATTTTTATTGCTAATCAAGGGTCAATTTGACCCTACAATAAAAATCTTCCTGAAATCATTATTTTTACTATAAAAATAACTTTTTTATGTTTTTTATTTGTTTAAAAATGTTTTGGATAAAATTGCCTGGAAAAATATATTGCTTCAAGGAATTTTTTAATGATTCGTCATAAACTTTTCCCTATCACACGATCAAAACAACCGAACAAGTGGGCTTGCTTGGGCTATTCAAAATGGTCAAAACAGACCGAATAGACATGAAAAAGTGCTTCGAAGATGAAGAAATAAAGATGCAAAGTTAGATCGATGTAAAAAATCATGGATAAAAATATAAATTTTCGATAATTTTTTATATAGGGTCAAAATGACCCTTGGTTAACTAGAATAGGATTTTTCAGTATATGATCTATATTTTTTCTAGAATACTATAACTTCATATATCAAACTAAAATTTTAGAAACTAGATATAAAAATCTATTTAGATTTTGAATATCATGTTCTGAAATCTTTGTAACAAAAATTTATGCACCTTTTAAATTTTACAGGGTCAAAATGACCCCTGGTTATCCGATGAGGGTTAATTGGTCGCTGCGCAAAGCGCACAAAATTTTTTATTGAAAACCTTAAATTAAAGCAAAAAATTAGAGCGGCAAGTACGATTTTTTGTTGAAAATACCTGTTTTAACTTCAAAATGATCGAAAATCAAGATTTTTGGTGAAAAATCAGTTCAAAAAGTTATTTTTTGTTATACTAATTACAAAAAATCCAACAGGCACGAAAACCTTCTCTAGAGATAACTTAATAATTGAACGGTCCAATATGGAGTATACAAAATTTTTTACGAACGAATGTCTATTGGAGATAATGACCAAATCCAAGAATGACAATATGATCAGGACTTTACTCATAAAGAAATATATTTTAGGTATTTAATAATTATGGCGCAGGTATAATACAATCCCCAACTTACCCATTGCCTACATTTGGTCAAAGCTTTAAACAAACAGCCCGAAGTCAAAACCTAAATGGCTATACAACCTTTAATATTACAATAGTGTTTGCTGAAATTACTGATGGTGGACAGATAATAATTTTTAGTGGAAATCAACTTATTTTTAATATGCATGATGAAGTAAATTCTGATTTTTATATATACAATATATATGTATAAGTTTATTTCAGAAAATAATTGAAAACAAAAATCTCCCTTTGTTTAATGGAATCGAAATTATGATCGATTTTGATTCAGGGCATAAACTGTCTAGAGGGGCATTAATTCGATATGAAGCGACGTTTGTTCCTTCTATTGAACCAACACCGGGATTTTTCAAAAAATATATTGTATTAGTTAGCGTTGCTGCAAGCTTGATATTAATTGCGCTAATTGCTGCTTTCCTAATCTATTTCTATTATTATAAAATCAACAAAGAAGAAAAGCGGAGAGACTTTATAATAGACATTATAAAGAGACAACAACCACTTTCACAGGAAGAAATCGAAAACCTGAAAGAAAAGCGCGACGAGTTTGCAATACCAAAAAAGAAGTTAAGAATTTATTACGAAATGCCATTAGGAGATGGAGCCAGTTCTACAGTTTTTATCGGATTTATTTATGGAAAATCACCTCTGGCCAATATAACAAATCTCATTGATACTCAACGTTTTCAAGATTGCAAAGTGGCCGTAAAAGTCCCCTCAACTTTTGGAAGTGATGAATCCAATCAGCTTTTCCGTGAAATAGACTCAATGAAGAAAATCGGATACCATCAAAATGTTATTTGCATGTTAGGTGTTTGCTTCTTAGACGAAAAGCCTGTAATCGCGTTTGAATTGGCGGATAAAGATTTGCTTGAGTACGTGAAATCGTTGAAAGAAACAAATGTTGAAAATACTTATTTTTCCATCAAGATTTTCTTTTCGATTTTATGGCAAGTTGCTAAAGGTACGCTCATTCTTTTAGCATATGTCCTATGAATTTTTATTTTAAAAATTTTAGGGATGCAATTTATTGCTTCAAAGTGTATTGTTCACCGAGACATCGCCGCTCGAAATATTCTTCTCACTGATAGCTTTAATGCTAAAATTTCGGATTTTGGTTTATCTTGTCATATGGGTAATTCAGTTCGTGAACAAGGATATTCACCAAACAAGTTTCCCTACAAATGGCTCAGCATCGAAGCACTTATTTCTAAACTATTCTCAGAAAAATCCGATGTTTGGGCATTTGGTGTGCTGGTGCATGAAGTTTTTAGTTTTGGCCAAGCTCCTTATCCAGGTTTTGGGTTGGAAGATTTAGTTGACCATCTAAAAGCTGGCAATAGACTATCACGCCCAGAAGCAGCGGATGAACAGATCTATGAAATCATGTTGGATTGCTGGAAAGAAGACCCAGAAGAAAGGCCTACGTTTGAGGCTCTCACTAGCCGTCTTCATACCATTCTTGCAGACGCCACCAAATCATACGGCTATGTTGAAAGTGAGGAATAAAAATACATTTTTAGAGATCATTAAGTACAGGTTGTTTTTTGATTGCTCCCACATTTTAAAAATTATTCAAAAATCGAGTTTAAATCTGTTTCTATCATTCGATAGCTCAATCGAACTCCCTAACGGATTTTTTTAGAAAGCAAAATTATTGAAGAAAATTTATTTTCAATTTTTTAGCCCAAAAATAGTGAAAATCACGGTTATTTAATTGCTCCCACATTTTAAATATTTGTCAAAAATTGAGTTTAAATCCAATTCTGTCGTCCTATAGCTAAATCGAATGCCCTTTACGACCTAAAAATCGATTCATGAGGTCCCCCTTTACATTTTTGAGATCTCTTTTACATTGTTAGCGATTTTTACATTTTTGGCACCCGGCTATTGAAAAAAAAATTCCTCTCCGACATGGATGTCGGAGAGGAATTCTAGTTTCATTTTATGTGTGTCTCGATACCTTCCTCTGGCGGAAAATTTCGAGCTAGAGGCCAAATAATGATTTTCAAGAGGGTCAAAAATTGTTATTTTTAGAAGGAAAGTCGCTTTTCTCGAAAACTATAAAAGGTTTGAGTCATAGTCGAGATTACATTAGAAAAGGGATAGAATGGCTATAAAAACGTTCTTTAAATTGTAAAAAACGATTAGTAGAAAAAATTATGATAAAAAGTGAAAGGGTGCAAAGGTCGATTTTGGCAAAATATGACCCTTTGATTTATCCACAAGTTTAAAGGTGGGGTACATTTTGCGATCATTTGTGAGGAAAATTTTTGTAAAAATGACCCTATTGGGGTTAATTTGATGCGAAAGCGTAAAAATGCCATCTTGACCAAGTTTTCGTGAAAAATTGCCTATTTTTTCGCCTTTTTTCATCTTAAAAAGCGAAAAAATATGCAATTTTTCACGGAAACAGATGACGTTTTTACACTTCATGAGTGCGCGTGATCGATTTCTCGCATCAAATTACCCCCAATAGGGTCATTTTTACGAAAAATTTTTCTCTCAAATGGTCGCAAAATGCACCCTCCCCTTTAAAGGCGCGGGACCTAACTTATATGTTTTTGTTAATCACTCATTAGGTACGTAAAAATAACATAGGCTTCAAGTTTGTAGCAACACTTTTTGGCATAGTCCCACCCTCTTACGACTATCTTCGATATTTCGAGATATTGCCTCTTAAATTTGTAATTAATTTTTTGTAATTAAGATATTTAATTCTGTAATAAGCATGTTTAATTTGTAAGTAAAATAATTAATTTTGTAATGAAAATGTTTAAATTCGTAATTTTTTTGTAAAAACTGAAAACACTCGGAATACTGCGGCCCTAACGTTGCTTAACTTGCCAGATCGGACGGCTGGCTTCCTTAGCCAGTAGGCACAAAGTGGCCAACTTCTTTTTGAAGGGAAACGGAGTTTACCTGTTTTGAAGCACTCGGCATGATGGGTCGATTGGTGAAATTTAAAAAAAATTTTGATTTTGACCCTTTTCCCCATCTTTTCGGTATGTTGGTGCGTTGTGCCTGAAGTGTATTTCACTTACTTTGAACGCCTAGACGTTATATTTCTTTATTTATTAAAAAAAATCAAATTTAACATTAAGCACTTTTAAAATACCCGTATGATATTAAAAGACACGTAAATACCAGCTGGAATAGGGGATGTCCAGATATTACGTTATCAATTTTTTACCCCTTCCCTCACATCAAAATGCACTAGTGTTATCAACTTTTTGTGGAGTGGGCTGACCCCCTCCCCCTCAACATGATAACGTAATATCTGATGGCCCCATATATAATACACATTTTTTACATTAAACAATTTCCTATTATTGTAGACTAGACGAAACTATAAATTGGACTGTGAGCCAGGAGTCGGTATCAAAGGCAATATTGCCAAAATTTCATTCTATACAGACTTCGATACTTGCTTTCTTAGGACTTTTTGGTAGTAGTATTCGATTTATTTATCTAGTTATTTCTTGAACTTTAGGCTTGCCTTTTAAGTTTTTGCAATAGCATATGGGAGTTATTCTTGGGTTGCTGCTAACACAGCTGGACTGGCCTGCGTAGGCATTTAAGCGAGGCATTCGCTCGGAAACCATGGTGTAGGAAGTGGTGTTGGTGGAAATATTGAAGTGTTTTTGGGCATAGCCCCAGAATTCACCGCCACTGGGGTTGACCTAAATGAAGAAATTTGTGTATATTTTTAAAGAAATGAAGCACTCCTCTAAAATTTTACTGACTTTAAAAATTTGCATGTAGAACCAGTGACATAGCAAGAAATTTTTATGGGGGGCCTACCCGAAAATTTTTAAAAATTTGCCTTGGTCCCTCTCACAGTTACACAGACCTCGGTCCAAAATTTTTGTTTTTATGACCCACCCCTCCTCTCCACAGTTTGGCGATCTTTTTTGGAAGGGGATATCCCGGCGCCGGAGACCGATGACCTACCCCTCTCCACCCCACGACCTACCCCGGTAAAATTTTACTGGGAGGGGGGGAGGGTACCGGGTGGTGCAACTGTGGTCCCTCTGGCATTTCTCATTAGTATATTCTCAGCCATGCATGGCCCATGATGGATAACGAATATGTTAATTTTGTCATGTTTTTGGAAGGTCGGGGCAGTGTTGGTAAATATAATCTGTGGGATACTCGCTTGGAAATACTCTCTCGGTATTCTCAGGGATGTACAATTTCTTGGATTTGGCAGATGATGGAAGAGGCTAGAGCCATGCAAAATCATATCTCCTTGAGATGACGTGTGGAGGGTGTACACGCTTTTCTTATTTGCGTGTGGAGAGTATACACGCTTTTCTTGATGCAAAGTTCAAACTTATTGTAATACTTACTTTCACTGTCACCTGGTAAATATTCAAACGACTTTTTGGCTCAAATTCTTGAACTTTTACTTCTTTTCTTGTATCCAAATTTAGAACTTCACACTTCTTCGTAGCATTATTTTTCTCAATCTCTTTGTTCAACCAGCTCACCATAAATTCCCCAATTCCGCTTATAAATTCTTGTGGGCCAACAACAGGCACCTTCTCAAATTGACAAGTACAATATTCGAAAGGTATCCTCAGAGATCTACAACTTCTGGGATTTGGCAGATGATGGAAGAGGCTAGAACCATGCAAAATCGTTTCTCCTTGAGATAAATTTTTGGTCGATTTCCATGTGCTGTTCTAAAAAATGGGCGTTGTTGGTGATTTTCAAAGAACTTACATTAGCAATCTCCACAAAAGTTGCATAAGTATCATAATGGCTAACAAGGCTTTTGGAGTTTTCTTGGAGAGCTTCCATAAATTTTTTGTCATTTTGTTTATTTTCTGGTGCGACTAGGTATAAGAAAGGGTTGTTGTCTTCAACTTCGCCAACTTTTGTTGCTCGTATGCTGCCAAATCGATGCCCATGGTCACTCATAAGAAAGATGTAGGAGTTTTTGAGCTAAAAATAGACATTGAAAATTTTTACGAAGAAAAAATGTCCTGGGGCAGAGATGAGATTTTGTCGGGAAAAATCCAGGATTTTTCTAGTTTTTCAGGAATTTCAACATTTTTTAGCTTGTTATAGATTTTTCTGAATTTTTCCAGATTTTATCGGATTTTCCAGTTTCTACCGAACGGCGTCATAGATGTAGCTAGGAGTGCATGCAATACAAAGTCTTCCCCCACAAAGCTGGGTACCCCCCCCCCCCCCCCCCCCGCAGTTAATTTTTATCACTGCTGATCATTTTTACCTTTTCCCTATATTCCTTGAACAGCTTGTAGAACTCTTCATCGACATGATACAGACCGTTAGCATCATCATGCGCCATATAACTCATCCATGATATACTAAACTTGGGCTTGGTAGGATATTTGTCTATAAATTGCTTCAAATAATTTAGTTGATGATTATGAGGCTCCAAACAGCTTTTCTTATAAACATTTTGCAAAATTGTTGAATCTCCATAGTGTCCACCTTCTACACGGAGTTGAAAGGGTCTAAAAATATTGAACATAATCTTAATTAGTCGGTACCCCCAGCGTTGTAATTTTCTTCCAGATTTAGGGGGAGGGATTTTTGGAAAAAATTAATGCGATTTATGAAAATGCTAGCGATATTCGCGGTGTTCTAATTAACCAGAGCGACTCAGTGGTTTTAACTTTTTGTAAGAGAATTGGCATTTGAATAAAGATTGACGTTAGTGGGAGAGATTTTCATTTCGATGTCCCTGTAAGCTATGAAGAAACCACAACATCTCCGACTTCTATTTAAAATCTTCGTGCCCTTGAAGTTCTAGAACCCGCAACATTTGGTGTACCAATTCAGAGCCCTACCACTGAACTACAAGGTCACATGATCAAAGACCTTCTAATTCATTTATGAAGAAATTATGTACCTCATATAATGATCAACTGGAGTTTTTCGGAAGCCTTTGCAATTTGGCCAATTGAATACCCCAAGAGCCCAGTCTTCGGACATCATGGTTTTATAACCAGCTTCTTGAAACTTGAAGCCGATAAACTGGTCATCGTCAAGGGATTTTTTGCAATAAGATTCACTTTTGTAGTCACTAGGCATAGCTTTAGTTAGAGGTCCTTCTGCGATGTTATAGATTTGTTTTCCTTAAAGATATTTTTAAATATAATATATAAGGTAAGAAGTTGGTGGCAAAGGAAGAAATTTTTTCACAAAATTTGGTACGAGGGGCCTCAGAGCAGAAACTGATCAGCGATAACTAGGGATGTGCAGACCGAGACTAAGTCTGGTTAGGTCAGGATTTCCAAGTCGGTACAGCCTACCCTCAGGCCGCTCAATTTTTATCGGGCCAGGACATATCAGGTAGTTCTTTTGCGCCCTTATATATGCGCAACGACACTTGCGCACCCGACTTGTGCGCCCTTTTACGTTTATAAAATTTTCGACCTTTTTCGAAAGATATTGTACATGTCGGGGCACAATTATTAGCGCGCATATGTCGGGGCGCTTATGTTGGGGCACATATGTCGGGGCGCAAATGTGAAAGTGCAATATCAGGTGCGCATATGTGAGAGCGCAAAAGTACGCCACCCTCCAGATCGGTCCCCGGGTTGGCTTGGTTTATGCGCCTTCAAAAAAGTGATCAGGCACGCCAGACGGACTAAGCCAAACCGGCACAACTCTAATGGACAAAAACCATAAAATGACTTTTTTGTACAAAAAATGCGATTTTTTTTCTATACTTACCTAACAACAAAGCAAATCCATTTGGTCTACTATTCAACCCGACTTTATTAACATGTTTAAATGGCACAGCACCATAATCTTCCCTGAGAATATGTGTAGTTTTCGGCATAGACCGAAAAACCTGAGATGCTGAAACGGAGTCTATCAAAATGATATGCACATCTGGAGGTTGGGGAAGTTCTGTATCTGATACGTCATTTAAATTTTCTATTTCGTTGTTGATTAAACCATCACCGAGGAATGTTGGAGACTCTCTAAAGATTATATAAAGAATGAAGGAGAGTGTGTTCCTACTCTGGAGCATAAATCTGGGCATGTAGGTATTTATGAAAGGCAGTACCGGTGGCTGCGGAACGACATTGAACTTCGACAATATCACAATCAGGCTCACTAGAATTAACATCTTTCCAGGAACTATAGACGAGATTATAATCGGTTTTTGGGTAAAGGCATCTAAAAATTACAAGATGGTGCAAAAAAATTGAGTCAATAGTGTCTAAAAGTCGATCAAGTCGAGTCGATCGGGATATGTACTACTATATCACTAATCGCTCGGGAGTGTAGCTCGGAGTCAATCTCAGAGAAACTGCAAGCGCTGAGGCACTTGCGTTTTTTCTGAGATTTGCTTAAATTTTTAAGACTACCTGAAAGCACACTTAGAAACATTAGCAAAATTTTCATCAATAACAACTTTTCCCTCTTCCAATTTCGATATTGCATTAATTTTCTTTTTACAATTTTTCAATGGATTTTTCTCAGGGTTCAAATATTTATATATTGTACTATCCCAAGGATCTAATTCTGGTAATGTACAGGAGTCTAATACATTTATAGATAATTTCTCTTCTTTTGGAGCCGTTAAATCAGGAGGTTCTAAAAATTGGAAATTGATTTTTAAAAGAGAAAATTTAGCGGATCGTGGATTTGGTTTCAGGGTTGAGAGATGGCTCGATTTTTTTAGGGGGGAGGATGAGGGCCGTATGACACTTCATCGACAAGAGACACTTCATCGACCATGCACAATTCATCGACTAGGGATATACGATCCTAAGTGAATAAATCACTTAAAAATATGGTCGATAAACTGTCTGATCGATGAAGTATCTCTTGATCGACGTCGTTGGATTTGCCGCAAAGGCTCTTGTCGACAAACCTTGCTTCAGCAATATGCACGATCGATTTCTCGCATAAAAATACCCTTAAGAGGCTTATTTTTAGAAATGTTTTTGGTTCCAGAACCCTGTCATTTTGACCCCCTAACCCAGAGTAGTACCAACAATTTTTGTTCGTGCTCAAAATTTGCATATTTCTGACTGGTGACAAGGAATGTCATTTTTTGTACATTCTAGAGCTTTTTAAAGATTTTTACAAAAGCCTAATTGAACAAAACATTTCATTAAGAGTGGTTGGAGATGGTTTAAGTCTATAACTCCTTGAAATTTACAAATCCACAACCTACCAGTCTCTAATATAGTATCATAATTTGAAGGCACTTCACTCGTAAACTTTTCATTTAAAGCAAGAAAAAATATTCCACCCATGGCAAAAATACTGACTAGAATTTTCATCGAAAGCATCTGAAAATTATAATTGATGAAAATTTCATTTAGAAGAAGAAATTGCCTATAATGAAATAAGATCGGTCACTAACACAAAAGATTAAAGTGGGATTATTGGATTGTTGAAACCCCCTGGTCACTTCTCTAATTTACACAAACGAGATAGTTTATGGTTTATTGTTTTGTGCAGGCGTTCGATGTTCCCGAGAAAATTTGAATAACAATAAATTTGGCCAGAGAGTTTAATTAAAATTCGCATAAATTTGAAAGATAATTGTGCAAAAAAGGGTGCAAAAGTTTTATGGGGCAATATATTTTTATGGTAAAATAATAAAAGTTTTTTGTCTAGATCCTAAAGCATAAAATCGAATGAATCGTTAATCAGCCAAAAAAATTAATGCACATTGGCCAGAAGATGGTCTCTGAAAACATGCGCTAAAAGCTGTTAACTTTTTTGATCACAATTTATTTTTTCATTAAATGTGCAAAGCCAATAATAAAATTTGTCGTAGGTTCTATAGTATAAAATCGAATTGAGGGGGGGGGGATAGGCAGGAGTAAAACCAGGCCCGTAACCAGGACACAATTTGGAGGAGGCAAGGTGAAAACCCTAATTTTTTTAAATTTTAAATTTTTTCTTTTGAATTTTTTTTCCTATAAAATTTCAGGCTTGGGGGATTTCTTTGAATTTTCATTTTTTCCTAAAAATTTTCAGCCCCGTGTCCTTTGCCTACGGGTCTGAGTAAAACTATCCATTCTATCTGCCAGAGGAAATTGTGCTATTGATCAAAGCACAAAGCAAAGCCCATCTCATCAAATAAACCATTTTTTGAAAATGTCAGTTCAATGAATCCGAATGAAACGAAACCATAAACAATGCCCTTTGTAAGTACCATGCTAGATAGGCAATGAAGATCTGTATGATAAACAAAAATGACTCGACATAAGAGAAAAATCTGGGTACATCTGGCCCGCGCTTTTTGTTTAAAAAACGAGGAAATGAAGAAGAAAATGAAAGAGTCTTAACCTTTTTCGAAAATTAAAGAAAACTAGTTCAACTGTTAATTAAAGAACCAGTCCAGTCAGATAAAAGTACCAATAATTTGCTCAGTTGGCTTAGGCTTAGATTTAGGCTTGGATTTGGGCTTAGGTTTGGGCTTAGGCTTAAAGGACCAATCAGTCAGATAAAAATGCCCATAATTTGTACATATTCGGAAATTTTAAGAAAAATTGAGCATTTTTTTATTTTTACAGTATGTGCTAAATCGCTATAGTTTTCGAGATAATTTCAGTTGAAATTTTCGATTTTTAATTCAAAATGTATATTGAAGCGAAAACATGTACAAAATCAGGAAAAAACAAGATAAAATCAATTTTTACGGCTACCAAGAAAGTTGAACTAAACATAAAAGATGGCATATTTTTCAGTTCGATGAGAATAAGGCTTCAATATAAAAATTCTTTAAAAATCGCTTATAACAGTTCAGTGAAATTTTTTTATTCCTCGAAATTGTGCGTAATCGATTCTTCGCATAGAAAAATCCCTATACAGCTGATTTTCCGGCGAAAATTCGAATTTTTTGCATTTACGCTTCAATAAATACATCATTTTTCCTGAATCAGGATCAGAAAAGCGTTTTCACGCTTCAGGAATGCGCGCAATCGATTCCCCGCAAAAGTTACCCCTATATGGGCCCTTTTTAGAAAATTTCCAGTCCAAAAATCATGTAAAAAGTCGCAGAACTTTTCGATCAGCCCAATATTCGCATGAAATCTTTACAAAATGAGTTCAATTGAAGTTTTCCTATGCAAGGAATCTATTGCGCGCATTATGAAACGTGAAAATGCTTCCCTGATTCAGAGAAAGCGGTGGGTGTATTGAAGCAAAAATGAACGAAAGTTGGATTTTAGTTGTAAAACCGGCTGTCTAGGGGTTTTTTAGGCTGTGAATAGATTGATCGCATTTTTAAGGCAGGAAAAAATAATCCTTACACCGATTTAAAAAAAAAAACAAAAAACATAAACTAGGATGACGCATTTGACAGTTGTTGTTATTTATTTATAAACAGGCCTGATCACTAAAAGTGCTTTTATACATACAACTTTTTACACCACATTATTCTACTTTTAGCTGACCTGAGAAAACTCATAAATCTTCTCTCAGAAAACTAGTTACTTTAATTATCATTCTATCTAAAATTGCCCCTAAGGTTGTTAAAATTTCTATTGCAAGTATTCGATAAATAGGTAACATAAATTCTCAAAAAAACTTACATACTCTGGTAAAAGTTGATAGAAAATAAATAATCACCAATGTTAGTGGGGGAGATGATTTTTGAGAGGGCATAAAAATTTGTTGGAAAAAAAATTCAAACAGACACACGTGTGATCCATATATTTATGCTTTTTCGGCATTAATTTACTTTCGATATATTTTTTGGTAAGTGAATATTGATTAAAATTTTGATAAGCGTAGAGAGAATGTAGAAGGATTACTTTATCATACTTTTAGGGATTATATGCTCTCCGAACATTTGGGTATATAAAATGCTTTACAATACAAAAAAAGAAATTTATGCTTCATATTTTACTTGACATATTGGGTTGATCGATAAAAATAAGGCGTTTCGGAGCTACTTCGGCTCTTATACTCCCCCCCCCTCTCCCCATTAAACTGGTCTAAAATCGGAAAATTTTATTTTTCAAAATTTTCTCAAAAATGACCCTATTAAGGGTAATTTTATTCTTCTTCGGGAAACACGTTGGTGATGTTATTTTAGAGTAAAAACGCGCTCCATTTTTAGAAAATCGAATTGAAAACAAAGAAAGTACATAAAGTTAATATGCAAAAATTCGATTTTCTAAAAAATGGAAGCGTTTTGACGCAAAAATAACATCGCCAACGTGTTTCCCGCGTAGAATTACCCCGAATAGGGTCATTTTAAAGAAAATTTCGAAAAATCAAATTTCTCGATTTTAGACAATTTCAATGGGGTATAAGAGCCAAAGTAGCTTTGACCTTCTTAATAACGGGTTGTTTATTAGCCTCAATAAATCCATCCAATTAGTACGAAAGGGGCTTACGCGGATAGGATTTGCCATTCTGCTATCAGAAAATCTCAGTGCCGTACCCAGGATTTTTCATGGGGGAGGGGTACAAGATCCCGATTTTTTATTTTGGTCAAAAACATAAGGCCCTTTGGATTTTTAAACTTTTTTTGGCCCATGGTGGAAGGGTACATGTATCCACTATACCTTCGGTACGGCCATGCCTTACTCATAGGTGATGCTAGGATTTCATTTCAGAAGAGGCCAAAATCCCCTTGGTCTCCCAAGGTGATTTTTTTCGCATTTTTTCTCCGAAAATTGGAAAAATCGCCTTGATCCCCTCCCCCTATGTTATTTTTCCACAAAATTTGTTGTTGAAATCTTGACACTTTTAGCAAAAAAATCAGTCGAGGTCGAGAAATTTTTTCGAAAATGGTGTATTTAAACAAAAGCATAGCAAAAGCCGAAAAATCATGGTACAACCAGTGACGTAGCCAGAAATTTTTTAAGGGGGGGGGTACTAACAAAAAACTTACATACTCTGGTAAAAGTTGATAGAAAATACATAAGGGGGGGGGGCGGTACCAAGGCCTTAAAGGAGGGTACCAAGACTTTTTTCTAAAAAAATCATAAGGGGGGACCCTTATGTTTTCGGCCCGTAAGGGGGGTACCGGTACCCTTGGTACCCCCTATCCTGTGGCTACGCCACTGGGTTCAACCCAATAGTTTGAATTAAAAACAATTTTAAACTACAAAAAGAGTAGTCACAAGCACAACAAACGGTCAAAAATTCATCACACCGGACGGAACAGTAAATACAAACATACGAGTCATAATGTGGACATGCTATAATAAAAAAGCCTTGTTTGCCTATTGGCGCCTAGCCGAGTCACGAAAAATGCAAAAATTATAAATAGTGCTTCTCTCAATCAAATAAAACTATAATGAGTAAAAAATTTCAAAAATTAACAACAGACTCATTTTTCATTGTTATGACACAGGAAATTAGATGAAAAAATTGTGGAATACGTATACAAAAACTGGTTTCGTATTCAAAAGACCGAACATGGCCTGTATGCACTTAAGTCATAAGTTGAATGATAACATCTACTTTAATAGTTCCCTAATGTTTGCTAAGAAATTTTAGATGTTTTTGTAATTGAAACAAATTGTTCAAACAGCCATAAAATGTATGTCTATAGTCTTTTCACAGAGGGGTTTGAAAATTGTTTTGGGTTATTGAAAAGAAAACATGAATCAGGGTTTTCGTTTCAATAACCCAAAAAAATTTTCAAGCTGGATAATTTTATATCTCATAGAGTTATATACACATATGGCAATTTTTCCAAAAAGACAATTTTTCAGGACTAATAAGGGATAGTCGCGAAGTGTCAGTCAGGAATTTTCAATATTTCGACACAAATCAATAGATAACATGATTATAAGACACGCTGTGTAAAAATTTCTTTCCCATATGAGGTTTAAGGTAGGTCACAGAACATAAGAAGTGTTTAAAAGAAATTAGTCACTATATGCAAAAAGTTAAGGACGAGGCTGGGATTCCCATACCATCGGAGTCAAAGGCGAAAGCGCTATCGAATGCGCCACTCGTACTTCGAATCAAGTGGAAGCTTCTCCCAAATCTGAAAAAATGAAAAATTTTTTCTAATGGTCTCTCCTTATGTTTTTGCACGAAATTTTTGAAATTTAAAAAAAATCCAACTGGTCCCCCATTACAATTTTTCACCAAACTGGTCCCCTATTACAATTTTTCTTCCAAATTTTCCTTTTTTTCAATTTTTCTGAGCATTTTTAGCTTAAAAATTAGAATTTGTCGAAAAAATTTTCGGTTGCGGGGCTGGTTTTTTAACTTTACTTAAATCAGACTTCGCGAGAAAATGGAATTGCCTTGGCGACATTTTTTGAAGGGTCTTGGATTTTGCTCAAAACAACTTTTTTTATTTGTTTTAGACTAGTTAATAACATTTATGCTATTTTGGTAAATGTTTCAAGAGTTTTGGCCGAGCTATAGCCCCATAAAGTTGATGATATATTAAAGGTTACCAATTCACATTTTCGAGTATGTGTCACTAAAACTTGCATATATCTTGAAGGTTAAATCCGATTCTG
>OZJO01004010.1:0-20501 GCA_900406225.1 Acrobeloides nanus | reverse complement strand
TTACGATCTTCCATTGAAGTCTATCTTGGATTCACAGATCCTTCAGGTGCTTTCTTCGATGGTGGCCTCCTAGACAACCCTTCTCCATTGTTGTCTTCTGATGTACCGAATGATGTTGTTTTACACGCAAATAATCTCGGCAACGGAACATTGAATTATGTTCAAATCTATGGACCTAGAGGAGATATTTCGTATACATCAGAGTTGGTTCAGAGGATTAATTGTAACTATGAGTATATCGCACCAACGCCATTTAATTGTTCGTATGGAGTGTATGTTATATCAACTTATGGTATTGATAAGAGCGGGCAGAATTTTATTAGAAATATTCCGGTTCAATGTTTGAGCAATCGGCCGCCACCAGCACGTAAGATTTTTAAGGGGGGATGGTTTGCAGGGTTCGTGGAGCGATAGATGAACAGGGGTTCATAAATGGACCCCTCAATTTTGGAGGCCTGTGGCCAGTTGATCACCTCCGGAAATCGGAATCCGAAACCAGAAGTGCGTTTTTACATTATAATTTCGTTCACTTCCGACTTCCGGAAGTCATCCATTGGTCACTTACTGTCATTCCCATCTTAGAGGTTTGAGCCGAAGTATCTCCAACAAATTTAGCACCTAAGCCACGTTGTGACGTAACTGAAGTCACCTATGATATTGCATTACTTTTGGATATCAGTTTGAGAGGAAATTCTTTGAGTGAAACAGCTTGGAGTGACGTGAGTCCATTTGTTGTGCTCTCAACAATTTTCACTTCCACAATTTTTAGTTTAAAGGAACACTCGCAACCGCTTTATCCAACTATAGTCCCGATGGCGCTTTCCATATCAACAACACTCGTCTCGCAATCATCGGCGTTGCCGGGCCGGCTGATACCAAACTTCTATACAGCTTTGCTGATTCGGAAGGGAAGAAAGCAACTGATATGCTAGCCACTGTAACTCAAGTCCAAAGCTATGGACAAAATATACCGTCTGCGATAGATGTTGTTAGGCAGCTTGCGAGCAATGCTAGCTTGGGATATCGCCAGCCGGCGCAATATCCAAATGTTAGGCATTTAGTGATTTATGCGACGTTGAATGGAGCGTAAGAGGAAGAAAGGTTAAAATAAGAGAATTTAAAAATTTTTAAGGCAAACTGATGGTGGAGATCCGGTAAATGATGTTCACACATTAGTTAGAGGTGGTAGTTTTGGATTCTCTATTGTTGCACATTCTAGTTTGTATTCGGTAGAGTTTTGTGCTTTACAAAAAAAGTCTCAAATTAGTATAGTAGACAGAAATGACATCGTCCCCCTTTCGGCTCTGGGGTCAATTCAGTCCGGGTTAATGGGGCATATAATTTATCCCTTTTGGTTCAATATTCAGGCCTAAGTGTAATTAGTAGTATCAGGTTAGTCATTAAAGCTGTTACATCATGACTAGCTTAAGAAGCCAAAACTTATTCCTAAGCCTAAGCATTAGCCTAAGACTAATTCTAAGCCTAAGACCTAAGCCTAAGAACTAAGCCCAAGACCTAAGCCTAAGGCCTAAGTTCAAACTTAAGCCTAAGCCTAGGCATAGTCCTAAGCCTAAGACTAAATCTAAGCCTAAGAGTAGCTAAGCAAAAGTGTCAGAGAAGCCATTAAACCTGTCACTTCATGACTAACTTAAAAAACCTAAGTCTAGGCATAAACCTAACCCTATACCCAAACTTAAGCCTAAGCCCAAGCCTAAGAGTAGCTAATCAAAAGTATCAGAGAAGTTATTGAACCTGTCACTTCATGATTAACCTGACACTCTGACTAACTTGTCCACTTTGGTGCCTAATTTGTTACTGTGACTAACGTACCACCAAAGAAAATTTTTAGGATTCGGCACTCAAAGCCAATTTGTTATCTCTTGCATCTTACCCTTGTCTATACTTTGCTATAGATAATCCAACTACGACTTATATTCCATATTATATCAATGATTTGACGTGCAGGTAAGAAAATTTTTTAAGATTACTATCGCGCGCTAGGCACACATAAACCTATATGAGGCGAACCTATAATTCGCATATTTTTTCAATTTTAGGGATATCCCCCTATTTTTTAAAAAATTTTAGGGGTACCCAATTTTTTTATTTCCTGCACACCTACTCCCTGCCTATTTACTTTTACAAAAGACCGCATGTCAATCCGATTTACTTTTCCTGAGATCTCGCGGTAACGTACGTACGGACGGGCCTGAGATCTCGCGGTAACGTAATTACGGATAGCTTTTTTATATTCATGTTTTCTTTTTTTAAAACAAAAATTTAGACGCAATCCACAATGTAGTGATAAAGCTGGAGGTCCACAAAATTTCTTGTTGAACTAAAGTTTGTTAAAATTGTTGTAATGGGAAATAAATATTTTATATAAATTTATAAATAAAATGCGTTTTTAAGAGACACTATCTTGAGCATTCAAAGATCCCGTATAGCGGTTTGATTGGGCTTCAAGTTCAATTTATTTAGTAAGATTGACGCTTGGGAATATTTTTTAAAGCCATTTCAAGTCAATCCGAGGTATCTACAAGATTCAAACCTTGTCCGAGGGGTATTATATCCCATACATGTGCAGCACCCTAGGTGGAATTTTAAAAAAAACCTCATTTGGTCCACCTCTCGATGGGATCGAAAAGTTGACGACCAAAAAAAGATTGACAAATTTAAAAATATTCTTCTTTCCAAAAATAAATATGCTGCTCCAAGTAGCACACTTTTCGACTATTTCCTCAGTTTGTCGGCCTTCCGACCCACATTCTACGTTCCCCCATCACAACCTCCTCATCCCCCCACCAGGTGAAAGCCCTGGGGTCACCTAGGATCTGCCCATGTATGCTGTATCCCCCCTGGTGACCTATGCTTGAAGCCCAATCGAACCGTTATACATTTGTCGCTTGGGATCTTCGAATGTTCAAGAAAGTGTCTTTCAAAATGCCAATTTTTATATGATTTTTAATTTTTTTTTATTGATTTTTTATCCAAAATCTTTTTTGCAGATAGGACACCTACGCCATATGCTAAATATATGTGTAAAATTTTTTAAAATAACCCATTTTTATTTACTCTTACATAGTTATGCCCGCTATTACGACATAATTTATTGACCAAACTTTTCCGTAATATGATTCGTTTTTTCGTGGAGAACACAATTTATCCTTTGCGACCAAATCTTTAATTGACTCCCCATAAAAAATGTGCTTCATTCAATAGTGCTTGTATAGGTTTTCATCATCTTGCTTCCGTAAATAAGGAAAATGTAGAACAGAAATGCAATCTCGAAGAGCCCTCCAAACATGACAAGCTTTAATTTTAAGCTGAAAAATGAGCCAAAATTTTCTTGTAATGCTTTTAAATTTTTGGAATTTTTGGTGGGAAAAATTTATGTCTTTTGATTGAGATTTGTCATGTGAAGTATTTATGGCAAAAAAATAAATAAAAAGGACAATTAAAAGCAGGAAAAATATTTTACAGAAAAATAATGATAGGAAAAATTCTACGAGATCTAATTTAGGGGGTCATATAAAAATTTTTTTTCAATCAAACGTTTGACCCAAGAGGAATTGAACCTGGCTGTCTCAATATTGCTTAACTTGCCAGATCGGACATTTTTTATACACCGAACTTTACACATGTTTGTGGAGAGTACCAGAAAGCTGTATCGAATTATGTCGATTGATTTTTGGCATTATTTTGTTTGGTTGATATTCTTTTTGTTGTCTTGTTTTGTTTTCAATAAAGTTTTCGTTTCAATACACAAACTGCTTCCCTGAATCAAGGTCAAGGAAGATTTTCAGGCCAATACGCCCAACCATAGAAAAAAATGACACCCCAAGAGGTATCATTTTTATAAAGATTCGATGAAGCCTGCAAAAGCTTTCCTAACGACCCAATACAACACTATTATGCGGAAGAAAATAGTCAAGGGAATCGGAAGGAATGAAGCTGTGTGCTGCCCCGGTGTAGTAGTCTAAGGTGCTTGGCACCCTCTAATGCCAATTATTACAGTTTCAATTCCACCCAGCGGTAGCCAAATTTTTTCCACATGGTGCACCAGACCAAATTTCGACTCGGAGGAAACTTGGCATTTGGTGGTTCCGTCAAGCTCTCCAATATTATAATTCACGTTCACGCTAAGGCCAATGAGAAAGTCGTTGCTGTTGCTTAACTTGCCAGATCGGACGATCGGCTTCCTTATCCACTGCATTATGGGTCCATAACATTTTTCTGACTCCAGCTGAGACGAACTATAGTGGATTTCAGTTACATAACGGAATTTTTCACTTATCGGATTTTTGTCACATAACGGATTTCTGCTACGTAATGGAATAAAAAAATAATAATTTTTTTGTTTTTTGTACAAAATACCTCGTGGTACGTGCAGGTTCTATTTAAGGTACAATATAATTTTTCTAAAAAAATTGAAAATTTTTTGAGGGGGTACTCTATAAAAGTGGTGTCGATCGTCTTCTCTCATCAGCCCCTACAACTTTTAGAGTCAGCAGTTTAAATCAAACATTCCCGACATCGTCTGGAATACAAGCTTACACGTTTACAGTAGTAGGATAGCACAATCAGTATTGACTCAAACCCGAAAGGCCAAAAATTTGAAAAATGTCGTTAAGGATTTTTTATTAGACGACTCAAGAAATTCTTTGATCCATTTCCAATAAACACTTAACAATTTCTAAAAGTGACGTTCTGAAGAAAAATTAAGAACCGAAACACGGTCGTAAATTTTCACCGAAAATTATATCCTTTACAAGCTCATAAAATGCCCATAAGCTTAACCATTTTTCACTTTATGGTTTAACATTAAAATGATTAGAAATATGCCATAAATTAAAAAACACGAACAGAGAGAGCATTATATAGAAAATGACAATAAATATGAGTTATGAAAGTCTCACGACATCGTGGAAAAAAGTTGAATCATTTTATTATAAACTATTTTTGGTATAGAGAAGAGGAAGTTTGGATTCTTGGAAACGTATAATCTCTGAGATTTACTGCCTTTTTTGCATCAAATATTGAAATTGCAAGATGAATAAAAACCGGAATTTGGGCGATTTTTTCATGTTTTATGACCCGAAAATTTTTTTCAAGAATGACTCTACTAGGGGTAATGCGAGGAATCGATTGCGCACATTCCCGAAGTGCGAAAACGCTTTCCTGACATCAGGGAATCGGAGTGCGTGTATTGAAGTGAAAATCAAAAATTTTAAGATTTTCTGCCTGAAAATGATTTTCTGGGAGTAAATTTATGCAGGAAACGATTGCGCGCATTCTCGAAGCTTGAAAAAGCTTCCCTGATCCTGGATTAAAGAAAAATTGATGTATTATAGCAAAAATTGGTCATCGCTTCAATACACACACTCCGATTCACTGAATCAGGATCAAGGAAGCGTTTTCAAGCTTCGGGAATGAGCGCAATCGATTTCCCGCTTAGAAACCCCAGAGGTGTTATTTTTGCAAAGATTCGACACAACGATGTGGAAGAAAATTTTGGAGCTATTACATAACAAAGGGGGCTACCTACCATACATGAACAAGGGGGGGGGGACAAGAACCTCGAGGCTATTTGGTGTCGACCAAAAAAAGGACCTTTTTTTAACCCAACGGCTTCGCCACCCCGAGGCTATAAGAATCTTTAACTTTTGGCTCGATGCTAGCTACATGGGGGGGGGGACAGTCCCCCCCCCCATTGGTAATGTATGCTACCTACGTGAAAAAATTTTTCAAAGTTTTTTCTGGAAATGGCCCTTCAAGGGACAAAAACATATTGGAATCCGAATTTGACATTTTCGAAGCAAAAACGATTCCCTGATACAGGGAAGGCCTGTGTATTGAAACGAAAAGTCGCAAAAATCCCATTTTGCGACTTTTTGCTTAAATACACAGGTCTTCCCTGGGTCAATGAAGCGTTTTTTCGCTTTGAAAGGCCAAATTCGAATATTTCGCACGTTTTTACCCGTAGAGGGGTTATTTCAAGAAAAAATTTTTGAAAATTCACGTGGGTGGCCCCACTATTGTGTAGTAGCTCCGATGTCTGTTGCGCCGCTCTACCGACTGCGTCATTACGATCGACTTGATTTTTTAAAATTTTCGTCCTTGTGGAGGAGAGTCTAGGATTTTTCGAGACGAATTTTTAATAGAAATTTCCTAGGTCCCTTTGGAACATGGATGATGAGATTTCAACATCATTTAATTTAAACATTTTTAATGCATTTTTTAGTCTAACGGTCATTCCGCAAAATTTGAGACGAGACTTCCTTGTTTAAAAACCATTTTTTCTATTCTGCAGTCCTTAATTTCTTTTAAAATTTTTAAATCATCAAATTACAACTCCTCTTTACTTCTTATCCCATATGTTACATTTCCTTTTTACGAAATACGATACTCTCGAAATTCAACAAATTTTCTTTTAAGCACAAGAATTCGTCATGTACAAATTCATGTTCGATTAAGAACGGCACAGTGTGCTTTCTTCATCTTCTTTCTTCCGACACGCCTTCATGAAGCACTCGTTTCTTTCATTGCGTGGGACCATAGTGGGAGGTGCTTTTTGAACGAACTCATAGGGCTTGTGCATATAAAGCCTAAATCTCGACAACGAAATAATTTTAGTTTCGTCTTCTGTGACGAACACCAATCCTCGAGAAGGCACTTTGGGCACAACATCGTATTTCGACCGACTAATTTTATTTCCAAAATGAACTCACAAGTCAGAAGATTGTTGCAATTACTTATTGTTGCAATTTTTGTTTCCTTGATTGCTTCAGCATCACTGGGGTAGGTGATTTTTTGAGAGGTTTATATTAGGGCTGAACCGATACCGGAATTTCGGTAATCCTTTTCTGTACCGGTAAAGTTTTCGGTATCGGTATTTTTTTCGTCCGGTTCAGCCCTGGTTTAGATAGTGATCATCACCATTTTTTAAAAGGGATGTAAATTATGGACTATTTCATGAAAAATTTTTTCTAAAATGATCATTTTTAGGGGTAATTCTATGTGGGGAATCGATTGTGCGCATTGAACATGCTTCCTTGACCCTGATTAAGGGAAATAAGAGTGTGTATCGAAGCGAAAATCCAACATGCACTAATTTCCCTGAATCAGGGTCAGGGAAGCGTTTTCAAGGTTCGGGAAAGCGCACATCCTATTCCTAGCATAAATCACCGCCATAGGGGTTATTTCCAAAAAAAGTTTTTAAAAAAAAATTATCACGTTATTTTGGGTCCCTCTTCTTTAAGAGTGTCGAAAATTTTAATTCCCATTTATAACTTTTAACCAAATTGAAAGAAAAATTATTTCAAAATTCAAATTTGTTTCTTCGAAAACATTAAGATCTCATTTTTTATTGTGCCAATTATTCGTACCTTGATGTGTGCTTTAATGGATGAGAATAAATTCGAACATTAAATGGGGTGTACTTTGTAGCTGGACCTTGAAAAATTTTTTTTTTGAATCAGGGAAGCGTTTTCAAGCTCCGAGAATGCGCGCAATCGATTCTCCGCATGAAATTACCCCCCAGAAATATGATTTTGAGGGGGAAATTTAAAAATTTTTCGATTTTCGCTTCAATATACACATCTATTTCCCTGAATCAGGGTCAAGGAAGCATTTTCACGCTTCTGGAATGCGCGCAATCGATTTTTCGCATGATTTTACCCCTAATAGGGTCGTTTTTGTGAAAATAATTTTTTTCGAGATCCGGCTATAAAGTACACTCCCCTTTAACACAATGGAATTTTTTTCACTCGTTTATATTTTTTTACTCGTTTTTCTCTCTCCCTATTATTTGTTTACCACTGTTCAAGAATCCTTTAAAACAATACAATCCCAAAAAAGAAATTATAAATGTTCAGAATTGCTAAATAGCTTTTTTCAAAAAAAAACTTTTGACGCCTATTCAAGCATTATATGCTTTCAGGAAGATTTAAAAAAAGGCAAAAACATTAATTAGTGTCAGTAGATAAATCTTTTCACCACGCATTTTTAAAAGATCAAAACATCATTTTAGTGGGCAGGAATATATCCATTTTCATGCCAAGAGTCAAATAAATCCATTTTTATGCCAAGAGTCAACAAATATAGACTATGTAGCACAATGGATAGAGAAGGCTTCAGTCAGATCTGAAAAGTTAAGTAACGTTGAGAGATAGCCAGATTCGATCCTGCTAGGGACAACCATTTGAATTTCAAATCACTTTTTATATGACCCCCTAAATTCGACCTCGTAGAATTTTTGCCTATTATTAATTTCCTTGAAAATTTTTCCCAAGCCAGAAGAATGACTTCAAAAATGAAAACGCTACAAACATATTTTTGGAACTAGTATCGATTAGATATCCCACTGAACGTGAAATTTATCGAAAAATTTTTTCCATCATCTGAAATTGAGCCCTATAGGGGTAATTTTATGCGGGGAATCCGAATTTCACATTTCTGAGACCTGAAAATCTTTCCCCGAATCAAGAAAAGGCTACTTATATGACGTATGGCCCTCATTAGAGCCACATTTTTGACAAGAATCATATGCCATACGTCATATAAATAGCCTTTTCTTGATTCGGAGAAAGATTTTCAGGTCTCGGAAATATGAAATTCGGATTCCCGGTATAAAATTACCCCTAGAGGGGTCAATTCAAGAAGATGAAATTTTTTTCAAAATTTCACGTTCAGTCGGAAACCTAATCGATACTAGTTCCCATATTTTTTCCATTTTTTGGATAAGGAAAAATTTATAAAAAAATAATGGTATGCAAAAATTCTGTGAGGTCAAATTTAGGGGTCATAAAAAATTTTCTTGATATTCATAAGTTTGACCCTAGCGGGGATCGAAACTGACCGTCTCAACGTTGCCTAACTTGCCCAATTAGACTTCTCTATACATTGTGCTACAGTATATTCCGTTTCCGCCCACAAAAGACAAAAAGTCTGCCTGCGATAGCCAAGTGGATAAATAACCGGGGCCCAAAATAACGTGATAATTTTTTTCAAAAAAATTTGTCCTGAAATTCCCCTATAGCAGTAATTTTATGCGAGGAATCGGATTTGCACATTCCTGAATCCTGAAAATGCCTCCCTGACCCTGATTCAGGGAAGAGATTATGTGTAATGAAGCGAAAATGAACTAAAATTCGAATTTTCACAGGGAGACCAGCTTTTTAGGAGTTTTTCTAGGCGGGGAATCGATTGCGCGCATTATCAAAGCATGAAAATGCTTGCTTGACTCTGATCCCTAAGCGCCTAGGGGTTTAGACGCCTAAGTAACTAGGCGCCTAAGTGTCTTGTGCCTAAGCACGTTTGCGCCTAAATCCTTAGCCGCCTAAGAATCAGGATCAAGCAAGCATTTTTATGCTTTAATAATGCGCGCAATCGATTTCTCGCATAAAATTGTCCTTGACGATGATTTTCAGAAGAAAAATCGAAAATTTTTAATTTTCGCTTCAATACATACTCTTATTTTCTTGAATCAAGGTTAGAGAAGCATTTTTAAGCTTCGGTAATGCGCGCAATCGATTTTTCGCATAAAATTACCCCTAGAAAGATCTTTTTTTTAAATTTTTCTACCCGGTTATAAAATATACTTCCCTGTTTTTTAACCAAACACTTGAAAATTATGAAAATGTTCAACTTTTTTGATATCTGTTATTTTGATTAACGTCCTTTAGTCAACCAAAAAACAAACTTAATTCCTTATTCATAAAATGTGGCTTCTTCATACGCCAGTGTGTGAAAATTCGAGCTTCCGAAAAAAACATATAATTGCCGTACTTCCTCCGTACTTTTATGTTCCCAGAAGATTCATTAAGGCCGGTCACAAATAAATTTTTAAAAATGTGAAAATTTATTTTCTTCTAAGAAGTTTTTATGCCCTTTATGATAAATTAGTTTTTCTTAGAAACATTCTCATGCCTACGATGTACTACGTACGTCAAGAAAAATGAATTTTAAAATTTGTTGGATTGATTTAAAAAACTTGGTGAAAGGGGTCATCCAGATATTACGTAATCATGTGGGGGGGGGAGGGAGTCGATCTTGATTACGTTATTGCATTTGTGATGATTATGTTGGGGGTGGGGGTAAACCACCAACAAGTTGATTACGTAATATTTGGATAACCCCAAAGGCCAATTTTTAATTTTACAACAAAATAATGAAATCGCATGCGTTAAAATTAAATATTTCCATTTTTGGCTTTGTGTTCGATTCCATTGAGCACAAGATTGCGTAAAATTAAAAAAAGTGTTCAAGACAGATTGCTCAGCTACAAGTGGCTTTCCAGAACAGAATTCTTATTATAAGATTCTACGTAGTCGAATTTGGCATTTTCGAAGCGAAAAACACTTCCCTGATTCAGGGAAAGCCTGTGTATTGAAGCGATAAGTCGAAAAATAGCATTCAAAATCGCATTTTTGCGACTTTTCACTTCAATACACAAGCCTACCCAGGAAGCATTGCTCAACTACAAGTGGCTTTCCAAAACAGAATTCTTGTTATAAGATTCTATGAATTTGAGAAATTTTTGAGCCGCTGAAAAATGAATGAAATCATTCGAGAGTGCACATCATAGTACAAAAAAATATACGACAAAAATTTTATTCAATAATTTCAAAGGAACTACTACACAATAGGGAGTCACCTACGTGAGAAATTTTTCGAAAATTTTTTTCTGGAAATGACCTCTCTAGGGAAAACATGTGACGAATCCGAATTTGACATTTTCGAAGCAAAAAACACTTCCCTGATTCTGTGTATTGAAGCGAAAAATCGAAAAATAGCATTCAAAATCGCATTTTTGCGACTTTTCGCTTCAATACACTAGCCTTCCCAGGGAAGCTTTTTTTCTCTTCATAAATATCAAATTCGAATTTTCGCATGTTTTTACCCTTAGAGGTGTCATTTCCAGAAAAAAATTTTCACGTGGGTGCCCCTCCTATAGTGTAGTAGCTACCAAATATCAAATATAAGTGCGGGAGAAACTAATTTTTTATGTAATTTAATCTAGATTAGACCAAGAAAAAAACAAGGTGCCCCAAAAGGACAATTTTGGGATTTTTTCTCAACTTTTCCAAGGCTTTTAATTTTCATTAAAATAACCTTATAGGGGGTTTTCTATGAGAGGAATTGATCGCGCGCATTACTGAACCTTGAAAACGTTTCCTTGACCCTGATTCAGGGAAAAAATGTGTGTATTGAAGCGAAAATAGGCTAATACAGGGCCAAGAAAGCGTTTTCGGCAATGCACGCAATCGATTTTTCACATTGAAAAATCCATATAGGGCTATTTTGGTGAAAATTAAACAATTTGAAAATTTTTGAAAAATTGCAAAATTGTCCTTTTTGGGGAACCCTGTATTTTCGGCTCTAAAACATAATAAATGGAATTTTCTTTAAAGTTTGGATTTCCTCTTCAACAAAAAAGCAAACAAATAATTTATTATGGCTGTTTAAAATTCAAATTTTGTCTAAAAACAAAAATTTCACACCTGAAAAATTAAAAAAAATATTAAGATAATTTTTATTTTGTGATGGGGAGAAGGGAGGCAGTGGCGTAGGCAAGGGGGCAGGGGCATAGGTTGAGAGGGGGTCCACTAGTGGATCCCCTGCTCTTGAAGGCCTGACCCCCCTTGCAAATTTTCGGCCAGAGACCAAAAATGGCTTTAAAATGACATTTTGTGGCTAAAAGCGCATTTTTGAGCAAAAATAGCAACTTTTCAGCATTTTTTGTGGTGAAAACATGTCATTTTTTAGTGAAAATTTTGAAAAAATGACCCCCCCCCCCACACAAATTTTTGGAAAAGTGGACCTCTCTATCCAACTATGGGCAGGGGAGGCGGTCGGTGACTCATTGTGGTGTTCCAAAAAGTGAATTCCTGAATCTGNCCCCCATCCACACAAATTTTTGGAAAAGTGGACCCTCTCTATCCAACTATGGGCAGGGGAGGCGGTCGGTGACTCATTGTGGTGTTCCAAAAAGTGAATTCCTGAATCTGGTTCCAGATGTGCCTGAATTACACATAAATTTTTTTAAATTTTAGAAGACCCGACAAGAAAGCCATGAGAAATTCTTTGGTGCGATTTGGAAAACGCAGTAACTACTTCGGCAACTCTGGCTTCCCAGTTTTCGCTGATGAATTCGGATATGATCCAGAAATCCAACGACTTTACTTGAGTAGACTGTTTCAGGACAATCAATAAATTTTTCTCTTTCTATTAATAAAGTTTTAGACTACATTTTTGTATAGTTTTTCATTTTTTTTCTTGGAGATCAGACTGCGCCTCGTTTTTTAAAGATCAAAATAATATCAAAATTTGGAGCCACCACCGGAAATTTTAATTCATTATTATTTCCTTTTGTTTATATTTTTGAATAAATTGTTTTTTAGTGAGCGTAGATTTTTTAAGAGAAGAGGGGGTAAACTTTACGGCCAGGGATCGATTGTTATACTTGACAAGAAACAAGGGAGTAGTGACAAGTGATGAGTGACAAGTTACAAAAATAATGGGAAAAAACCGACAAGTTGGCACTTGAAAAGAGACAAGTTCACTTTTTATTAAGAATTTTTAACAAGCACGGTGTGCGGTGGCCAAAAAAAGTCGCCAAAAATTTTACACTTCAGCCCATACATGGGCAGGGGGGGGGGGTAATGTACCCTCCCCCTAATTCGTCGTATTGGGGGAAAAATTAATGGACCAATTCGTATTTGGGAAGCCGCCCAGACTGAATTCGTTGTGAAAATTCGTATACGAATTCATAAATCGAGAACGAATTCGTATTTCGACTTTTTCGCCTGTCGACGTTTTTTTGGTCGACAGTAACATACATGAACAAGGAGGAGGGACAAGCTACCTCGGGCTATATGTTGTCGACCAAAAAAAGGTCGCCATCTAATTTTTTGGCTTGGCTATATAGCTTTGAGACTTGGAACTCCGAGGCTATATGAATCTTAATTTTTGGCTCGAAGCTAGCTACATGAGGAGGGGGGAGACAGTCCCCCCCCCCATTGATAATGTATGGACAGTAACCTTTGGGACCAATTCGTACTTTGGGGCCCAGTACCCCCTGCTTGCCCATGTATGCTTCAACCCCTCCGAATTTTTTCTGGCTACGCCTCTGCGTGCTAGTAATATATTCGTGTTTAGTGAAAAAAACAGTCTTAATATCAAAGGACTATGATGCATTTTTTCAAAAATCGATTTTGCTGAATGGACAACACGCTTCTGGACCCCATTTTTGAAAGGGGGTTCAAAAAATTTTTAATTCTAACGCCCTTATATCTCGAAAACTTATCTTCATCGATTTCTCTTTTCAAATAATTTATTTTAAAAAGGAATGAATTAAATGGCAATGATAAAGGAAATACTATCACATAAATATATAAGCAATTCTACAGGGTGTCCCAAAAAATAGAATTTTTATGATCTTTTCATGAATTTTGACCGGAAAATTTTTTTACTAAAAATAACTTGTATTGGGATAATTTGATGTGGGGAATTGACTGCGCGCACTCCTGAAGCGTGAAAACGCTTCCTTGACCCTGATTTAGGATAGAGTGTTGAAGCGAAATGAAAAAATTCGGATTTAGACCGGATATCCGACTACCTAGGGTTTTTCTATGCGAGAAATCGATTGCGCGTGTTTTCGAAACGTGAAATGCTTTCTTTCCCCTGATTCATGGAAAGGGTGGATGTATTCAATTGAAAAAGGACCAGTGAAGCTGTAAGTTGATCAAAAATCACAATTTACCACTTTTTAGGACCAGGGAACCGGATATCCGACTACCTAGGGAAAATCCCTAGGTAGTCGGATATCCGGTCAAAATCCGAATTTTTTCATTTTTACATATACGCTACCCTGAATCAGGATCAAGGAAGCGTTTTTACACTTCGGGAGTGCGCGCAATCAATTCCCCGCATCAAATTACCTCTATAGAGGTCGTTTTTGGAACAAAATTTTCGAGCCCAAAACTCATTAAAAAAATCACGAAAATTCCACTATTTTGGGACACCCTCTATAATTTATATTTAAAACTATTATTTTGACATAACCGATATGTTGATGTTTGTTGCGGTAGCTTGAATTTTTGGGCAATCAATGGCTTCACCATCAACAGTGATCACACTTCCGGTATCTATAGGCTCTAAGCGGAAGGATTTCACAGCTACCATCTAAATTGTTTTTACCAATTTGATACAAATGGGTGCATAAAAATATGTTGGAACTGTTTATTCGTTCAGAAAAAAGTAGATTCGAGAATTTTCCGATAATTCTAGATTCTTTAAAAAGGAAAAATTTGCCCCATTTTTTTTAGGAACCCAACTATTGTTTAGATCTTGCTAAAAAAAATTTTGGGAAATGTGAAATGCTTGAATGAGGGCTTACAGTTAGGCCTAAGCTTATGGTTCATAAGTATGCAAGGGGAAGGGGAAGGGGAAGCTCCCCCTGACCCACGCACTCATGGACCCAAAATTGAGGGGGGAGACTACCTCATCGGAGGCCCCTCTCCCCCCCCCCCCCCCCCCACCTTGCTGACCTATGTTAGGGCTATCTTAAGCTTAGGCCTTAGCATGGGGATAAGTGCTACTCGACGTCACCCTCAGAGAATCCGCGAGCGCCGGAGGCGCTGCCCCAATATTTCATGATATAAAAAATAATTAAAATTTTTTTCAAATTACCCTAAAGAAATCAAATTGTTGATGCCCACTTCTTCCAAAATAGCCTTCAACAGCCAATAAAAATTTGGTCACGTTAATCCTCGAATCAACATCATTCTTCAAAATGTATGTCAAATAAATTTGGTCATCGACCAGACTAGCTTGATGTACATAGTCGCCATTATTGCTAATGTGGGATAGGGACATCTAAATTTTAAGTTTTTTTACAAGTGTATATGATATTCTATTTGTGATATGTATTTTTAAACTTTGCAATTATTTTTAAACTTGCAAGCTCGGATGTTCTACTTCTTTAACCGTTGCGCTATGGGAAAAATTTTTTAAATTTGGTGCAGAAATGGTCTATATCAATAAGTGATTCTTACTGCATAAACTAATAAAAATTCATCTTCTATAGTTTCCCAGTTCTCCGGTATTTCTTCATTCAAACGAGGGATTCTGCCGTAATCCGAGCCATGATGAGCTTCGAAAAATTCGGTCAAATCTTCCTCATTTTTTACAGTAGAACTTTTGGCAGAAGTTGAGCTAGAAACATTGGTGCCATACACTTTTGTTGGTTCAATAGTTTTTGCTTCGGAAGGCTCACTTCTGAGATATGAAAGACGGCCTCTATAGGTTCGGAAATCTAAAATCAGAAAAATTTGATGGTTAAAAATGGTTGGTACTTACCGATAAGTCTAACTACTGCACCAAAAAATAGCCTTAAATTGCCCATGAATCTCCATTTTTCACTTTCAGTATCTTAAAAAGTTTATTAGTAAAAAGTTACAATAATTGGCCGCAATGTAACTTTTGAATTTGGCATTTTCGAAGCGAAAAATGCTTTCCTGATTTAGAGAAGGCCTATGTATTGAAGTGAAAAGTCGCAAAAATTGCATTTTTGCAACTTTTCTCTTCAATGTACAGGTCTTCTCTGAATCAGGCAAGCGTTTTTTCAATTTAAAAATGTCAAATTCAGATTCTCTGCATGTTTTTATCACCTAGAAAAAATTTTGAAAATTTTTTCACGTGGGTGACATGTCCCTTGTTAGATTATTTTTATAAAGGAAGTTGTGACTGGGAGATCCTTTTTTCGACTACATATCCAAATTTTTTGAATTTATTGAGGTATAATTTTTGAGCAAACTACGACTTTGGTTAAATTCCAAAGTTGAATGTCAGTTTTTATTTAATTTAGAATTTCCGGATGAACTTTTCGTACATTGTAGATTTTCAAGTAGGTGGAAATGTTTGACAAACATGAAAATCACGTGATTTTTATAAGTTTTTCACTTGATGAAAAATGAGACCTCAAAAGGCATCTTTCCAATTTTGTTAATCTTTAAATTTCAACAAAAATCAAAGAATCTTCGGAGCTTTTATATCCCAACGTGCTCTAAAATCGAAAAATTTTATTTTTCGAAATTTTCTCAAAAATGACCCTATTAGGGGTAATTTTATGCGGGAAACACGTTGATGATGTTATTTTTGCGTAAAAACGCTTCCATTTTTTAGAAAATCGAATTTTCGAACATCAACGAAAATATTTCAAAAAAGCAAATATGCAAAAATCGATTTTCTAAAAAATGGAAGCGTTTTTAATCAAAAATAACATCGCCATTGTGTTTCCCGCATAAAATTACCCCTAATAGGGTCATTTTTGAGAAAATTTCGAAAAATAAAATTCGATTTTTAGACCACTCTCAATGGGAGTATAAGAGCCGAAGTAGTTCCGAATCTTCCTATGAATTTGTTTGGTCAACATTATCGTTATCAGCTCAAAAATTTCTACCAATATCAGCCATCATTCCCCAACCAATCGATAAAAACGAGCCCAATTGCTGTGTCGGAGTCTCCACATGGGTTAAATTGATTGGAAAAGCTAATACTTCTAAATCGGGCAAGATCGTATAAGCAGTCTCGTGGAATGGTCCATCCTTCATCGGCAACCGAAAAAATGACATTTTGAACAAATAAAATAAAATAAATTTTACTAACTGTCTATAGCTAGATATTGAAGCCAGAAGTCCATTTCCAGTTCCAGTAGGTATTATTCCAAAAGGGATTTTTAGGAGTTCTGATTTGTCAGGACGTTGTAATATGCCGTTTAGGATCTAAATTTTTTCATTTTTATAGCCTGGCGCACGCTTCGAGTATCGATATTACGCCGATGTTCACAAACGACGACGTTACAAACGCTGACGTAAATGTTACATATCCGACATCGAAGTAGATAAAATTATCTGATTTGGAGCATTTTTGAAATTTTCATATTTTCAATTTTTAGGGAGTAACTCCCTAATTTTTATTTTTATAAAAAATTTTGTTAAAAAATAATAGTACGGATGAACACAGGAATAAGTTTTTTATATTTATGATTTTGCAGACTTGTAGAGGAGTAGCAAATTTGACAATTTTTTCAATTTTTGCCTAGCAACCAATTTTTCTGAAGAAATTTTAAGTTTATCTAAAAAATTCTTTACCTCAAACATTAGTCCATCCCCTGAACAAATAACGATTGCATTAAATTTTTTTAAATCTTGGCGTGTTTTGATAATAGAACTAGCGTGACCAGCATATTCTAAAAAATTTGTATTTCTTATGCAGGGCGGCGCAAAAAATTCACTTTTGTGATTTTTTGAGACAAAATTGTTTTCAAAAAACCCCTCTAGCGTTAGTTTATGTGAGGGTCGATTTCTCGCATAACATTTCCACGAAAAAAGTGATTTTCTAGGAGTAAAAAATGCGGAAAATGACCATTTTCACTTCAAAAACACAATCTTTTCCCTGAAACAAGGTCATTTTTCAGGGTCTGAGAATGCGTATAATCTATTTTTCCCAGCATAAATCCTCTGGAGGGGTCATTTTTAGAAAAAATTTCCGGCTTCCAAAAAATCATAAAATCCACTTTTTTGCGAAATCCTATAATAGAAAATTAACCTGTGGTAATAAGCTCATATTTTATATTCTTCTTATCAAGTTCAGGTGAAATTTTTTTCTCAAAAACTTGAACACTTTGACCCGTGCCACTATGAGGATTTACAAAAATCAATAAATTTCCTGATGGAGCCATGTCTGGAAATAAAAATACAAAAAATGATATTAGAAATTTTTTGTTCAAAATGTACAAGTGTCCTAGAAAAAAGGGCACTTTTCGTGATATTTACATGAATTTGGGAGACGAAAATTTTTTCTACAAATGACCTCTATAGGGGTAATTTTATGCGGAGAATTGTCCCAAACCCTGAAAATGCTTTCCTGATTCTAAGAAAAACTTCGATTTTTGAAGCGAAAATGGTCATTTTTCCCATGTTTCTCCTGGGTCAGGGAAGCATTTTCGCACTTCGTGAATGTGCGCAATCGATTCCTCACATAAAATTTCCGATGTCATTTTTAGAAGAAAATAAATTCCTGGTTCCAAATTCATGTAAAATCACAAAAAGTGGCCTTTTTCTGTATACCCTGTATATTTGTACAAATCGATATTTTTTATGAATAAGCACGAAAAAAACAACCAAAACTCCGATTTTGATTAATAAAACAAAATTATACGCATTTCTGCTCTTATTCAAACTTGTGTGAAAAATCAATTTTTATAGAGAAATTTTAAAATTACAAATAAATAAGCCCGAATTTTTTCATTCACACTACAAAGAACTATCAATAACAGGCGGACTGTTGATCTGAGCGACGCGATTAACTAACCGGCAAGAAATGCTGCCACTACGATTAGAGATCAAAGTCCAATTTTCACATTTGAGAAATGGAAGCAGCATATATATGTACGGCTGTGACTCACGACCAGGCCTGGCCATTCAGGCACTCTTTTTTTTTATTCAAAAATGTGCGCACATAAAATTTATAGTGCTTACTAACCCATTTTTTAATTTTTTAAAATTTTTGTCCTATTTTTTAAAGAAGTTTTTTAAAATTTTAAACCATTTTTTTAATTTTTTACCGGGACAAAAACTTTCGAGAATCTTAGGATCGAACCTGAGATCAATTTCTATGAGCCGATCATCTTTGCTTCTTGAAGGGTAATCCCATGATTTTGGTGTCATTTTTCTTCTCTCACCGAGCCCTATCGATTAATATAGGCCATGGCGGAATTGGACTTAAGATGACAGAGATATAACGTTTTTCACAGAGAGGTTTAATAAAAAGTACCGGTTACATAGCAAAGTGCGAAGTGGCGCTAAAGCACGCAGAAGGTCGAGGGTTCAATCCCGCGTGGAGCCATTTCTTTTTGCAGCACCTAAAATCGATAAAAAAATTTTATCTAGAAGTATTTTTAGCTCAAAAACACGAATTTGATGTTTTTATTACTCCAAAACCTCCGAAAAATGACTTTTTCAAATTGAAAAAAATCGTATTTCCTGAGATTTTGGAGTAATAAAAACATCAAATTCATATTTTTGGACTAAAAATACCCCTAGCAAAAATTTTTATCGATTGTGGACACTGCAAAAAGAAATGGCTTCTAACAGGATTGAACCCTCGAGTGGTGCCACTTCGCACTTTGCCATGTAACCGGGACTTTTTTAAAACCTCTCTGTGAAAGACGAATAGCACAGACAGACACACATAGCGCGTTTAATGTTTTAGGATGCGCGGTGCGTAATTTCTGATCAAAAAATAAACCAAGATCATAAAAAATAAACAGAATATACCAATTTTAACATTCACGCCTCACTTTTTCCTTAAATTATAATTGAGGTTCGATCCTCTAATACAAGGTTTCTATGGAGACTTACTTATTACCTTCTGTAATTATAGCTATGATTAATGTTAGGCACTACTAAGGATTAGCTACCGCAAATGGCAGGGCTATTTTTCCAAAAAAATTTTATATAACAAAATGGGATTGTCAGAAATTTTTTTAAAATATCTTTAAAAACACAAAACAATCTGAACTTGAACTTTCTATTAATGAACTTTGCCATTAAACTTTAATGACTAGAAAAAATTTTCAAAAAAAGATCAAGGTTGTTTGTCTAGACATTTTCTATATAAGAAAATGGTTTACCAATTACATGCTTATCAGTTGAATTACAGGGTACCCCCAAAAATGGCAATTTTGCGGTTTTTGGGTGATTTTTTCAAGTTTTTTCATTTTCATCAAAAGAACTTTATAGAGGGTTTTCTATGCTATGAATCATTTGCACGCATTTTTTTGCTTTTTCTCCTGATCCTGATTCAGAGAAGAGATGTATGTATAGAGTTGCACGATGGAAATTTGAAATATTTCCAAAATGGAAATATTCCCAGAAATGCGTTTAAATTTTTTTGCTTCAATAAACATGATTTTATTGAAATTCAGGCAACTTTTACTCATTGCACAGCACAAAACTAAAAGTCAATAAAACGAGGTTTTCATAAAAAGTGATGTTCTACAAAGTTGTTTTCCATGGCCTCGGAAGCAACTATGTAGAACATCACTTTTTATGAAATTGAAGAAAAACCTACAAAGGGTTGATGTTCTACAAAATGATGTTCTACAAAGTTGCTCCTGAGACCATGGGAAACAACTTTGTAGAACATCACTTTTTATGAAAACCTTGTTTTTATTTACTTGTTTAATGTTATGATGTGCAATGAATAAAAAGTTTTGTTGCAAATGAATAAAAGTTGTCTGAATTTCAGTAAAATCGTGTTTATTGAAACGAAAAAATTTAAATACGTTTCCGGAAATATTTATACTTGAAAATATTTCCGGAAATTTATGCAACCCTATATATAGAGACTTTCATGAACAAAAAATAATTTGCAAAATTGCTTGTCCCAAAAAGTGATTCTCATTTTTGCGAACAAAGTTCGTTTCAATGTTA